>JAVCKT010009933.1:683-14919 GCA_032273925.1 Rhynchotus rufescens | reverse complement strand
CGCCCGGGTGCCCCGGGCTCTGGGGGGCCCTGCTGGAGCAGGGGGTGGGACTGGATGATCCCTAGGGGTCCCTTCCAGCCTCAGCCAATGTGCGAATAAGCTCAAGCCTTGAATTCGATCCATGAATGCGCGGTGCGGGGCTCCGTACCTGGCCACGTCCAGCATGCGCCGCGCGACGCCCTTCCTGCGCGCCAGGCTGAGCACCCAGAGGCGGCTGACGCCGCACAGGGCGGGCTCGGGCTCGGCCGAGCAGCGCCAGGCGCGCTGCTGCTGCGGCACCTCCTGCCCCGCGCCCGCCTCCGACAGCGCCCGGAACGCCTGCGGGGACACACGCGCTCTGGTCAACCGCCGCTCCCCTAAAGCAACACCATAAACCCCTGAAATTTTGCCCCAAATTCTGCCCCTGCGCCTGCCGTTTGCACCACGTACCTGTTTGATGGATTCAGCCACTAGACACCCAACTATCATCTTCTCGTTGGACACAAACAGATACATTTTGGTCTTGGCTGGGCAGTTGAGCGTAACTTGCTTAAATCCTAGCTCGTTATCGACTATTTCTCGCACATCTTCCGCCTACAGGGAACAAGAACAGGGTTTTGTGGGCACCTAACATGCACATTCTTCGACTCGGAGTGAATCCTGCCAGAAACAGGGTTTGTTCCCCCAGTACACTTCAGTGGTGGCCCAAGCTTCACGGTGCAGCTGCAGGATGCTTTGCACCTCCCTGTGATACCAGGGTTCTTGCTGCCCGTGCAGCTAGTCTTGCATTTCAATGCCTACTACTTAGGAAGAGTCCCTTTCGAAGCAGTTTTTAAGCAGGGGCTTAACAAGAAACCCTGTACCAGAGCAACCACCTCTTGTAGACAGGCAAACTAAAGCCCGGGTGCCCAAAACCTGCTTTTTCTCTAGGCAAGTCTGTATAAAAGGAGCCTCTGCAGCTACAGAGAGCAGTTCTTTGGACAGCGTGCTTAGCTATGGCTCCCCACCAGCTTGTGTTTTCCAGCTTGTGCTGTACTGAGCCAACGACACCAGTGAGACTGGGAGGTGTCTCCACCAACGTCCTCGTGCTGCTCCATCCCCTGGGGAATGCAGCTGCCTCCCACCCCGGTCCTGCAGCTGCTTGGCCTGTTTCTTGCCGCAGCAACTTCAGTGCCAGGTAACAGCTTATGTGCTCACTTCAAACAAGTGCTTTTATGTAAAAGCCACAGCAACTACCCACGAGAATAAACATATGCTCAGGGAGAGCAAGTGGCTCTTATCTCAGCACCGAGGAGCCAGAGCAACTGCAGATCCCTCGTCCTCGCTGCAGCAGAGATCTGGTTATGCTGGTCATTTGAGAGCAAGGATTTGGGCACTGGGAATGGAGCCGCTGTCCCTCTCCAGGGGAACAAGCCCAAAGCAACCTGGATTGCTCCGGTCCAGGCTGTCACGCTCCCACCCAGCTCTCCTATTCCCTCCCGTGCCCTGGCAAGCAACACGTGGTCATGCAGGCTGAGGTAGTGTGTGGAGCTGGGCCAGCAGAGCTAGCGCAGGACAAACCCAGAGCGAGAAATGGCACCTTCTTCACTGCGTATTTTGGGTCGTCTGGAAGAATCAGCACAATTTTCCCGTCCCAGAACTCTGCCACAACCCGCTCTTTCTTCCAGCCCTGCCAAGGGGAAAAAAAGAAAGGCACAAAAACAAACAGAAACAACCGAGTCAGTGATGGAGCAAGAGAAAGTGATTCAGTGAAAACTTTGGCAGATGGAGGTGTAATTTGAGCCACTTCAGCTCGCAGGGAGCAAAGCCACATTTATCAACGTGATGAACACGGGCAGTTGCTGGGATTGCAAACAACGCGTTTCAGCCTCCCCTTCGGGCAAGGAATCCTCTCCTGCAGCCGCCTCCACTTTGCACCTGGATAACAGGCCTAATGTGCCCCACTGCCGTGCAAACGCAGCCCTGGCCTCACCACATAGCGGAGCCCCTCGAGGAACCTCTCGTGGTGCTGGATGTGCTGGGCTTCATCCTCGGGGCTCGCAGCTGTGTAGATCATGCCGCACGACTTGCAAACGACGGCCCCAAAATGCTTCTGCCCAGCGTCCTGGAGAGAAACGAGAGTCAGCAGAGCAGGGGCACTGAGGATTGAGCAGCTGTTCAAACAAGGAGCTGGCTTAGGAATTAGGGGAAGAGTTAGGTGTAGGAACAGCTAAAGACTCGAATATTTGGTTTCTTTTGAATCTGAGAAGAGGACAAGCTACTGCTTATTTGCAGAATGTTTTAAGCTATGTAATGTTTCCTTACTGGAGGCGTTGTGATAAATCTGTTACTTCCAACAGGCCTTGAAATCAGTACAGCAGCAACCTTCTCATGGAAGAAATAAATAAATGGGTAACTTGTGAAAAAAGACTATTGTTTTGCTTATCTAGAGAGAAAAAAAAAAAAAAAGCCCTGCTTTATATTTTAGGACATAAGGAGGGGGAAAGAAGGCACTAAATGTCACTAAATGACGGGGAACCTGTAACTTCCTGCAAGTGATTTTAGGCAGGAACAGCTGCTTAACAGGCAGCCATGAACAGACCTACATTTCAGGCTAAACTCTTAGTTACAGATGACTCCGGGAGAAAAATAGGGAAAAAGAAAGGAAAAACAATAAAGAGGAGGGTGATGGGAGAAAGCCCATCCCTGCTGCGGAGGAGCCCTTGCTGACAGCAGGCGCCTGCCCTGGGGTTGCAGACTGTGCTGACTCCGCTCACGCAGGGTGCCACGAAGCCGTGGGAAAGGAAAAGAGAGTCAACCCAACTGCCTCCTATGGTATCCATACTGCCTTGCTCGAGTTTTCCTGTTTTCTTTTTACTTTTCCCCCCCTCTAATATCATGTTCCTTAAGCCTCTTATTACTTCTGAAACGTAAAATAGTGTTAGTCCCAGGGAAACCTTAAAAACATGTTTCTCAGCTACTCCTACTATGCTAGCATCTGAATTTCTGGAAAACAGATTTATTCAATACTCCAAGCTGAGGGTAGTGCTGAATACGTTCATCCCTGTCCCGTCACGGTCGTTGCAATGTGGCTTGTTTGAGGTTTATGTGCAAGGAAATGTAGTTATTGCTCAGCCTCAAGCCCCATTTCTCATTTCTTCACCACTGTAGTCGCAGGGTTCCCAAAGGAGGAGCCTTACAATTATCATCTGGTCCTTGGAGCGTTTGCAGAGCTCTTTTGTCTTCTTGCTTTTCGGCAGGTTCAGAGCCATTCTGGCAGGTGGGTTGGATCCGCACGGAGCAGCCGGTTCCTCCGGGTTGCCCTGTGTCCTGTAAGTCATTGCAGGGATAATTTAGTTATTTCACACAAAGGTGCAAACTGCAAGTCGGGTAGCCAGGACAAAGCAGCCTCATTTCTCAGAGAATTGGGAAGCACATATCAGTTATTAATAATTACCCACTATTTTTCTGGCATTATCCTTAAATCTTTGTGTATGTGGGAGCAATTCCTATGCAACCCTAAAGTGCTATTCAGCCACAAGACCCCAAACTAATTTAGAGCTACAAAACCAAATGCTTCTCTCAGTTTAGATTCTAAGGAGGATTTCCAAAGCAGCGACTTCAAGTGGGAAAAGTTTGTGCTCATCACTTCCCAAGAGACGACAGCAAATCCAAGATTGATTCCTAGTTAATCACAAACACTGGGATTTTCCCACCCTCCAGAGTTCCACTTGCACCACGGAAGGTATTTGAAAAGCCACACGCTGAAGCAAAGCAAACACTGCAATCGGATCTCTCTTTCGACACTTCTCCGGGGCAGAAGACTATGACAAATTTTGGAAGGTTTGTTTTGGCTCTCTCGGAAGTCATTTCAACTGTTTATGTTCGCAATAAACCACGCTCCGAATGTTTTTGTTGTTAGCAGAATGTATCAAGCGGAGGCAAGAAGGGAGAGGGAGAAACAGCTCTGCTTCTTGTGGGAGGAAACACAAGTGGAAGAGAATGGCAGCAAATTAATTGAAATAAACTGATTGCAAGCATGGGCACAAGTTGGTACAATTAGACAAGTAAAACAGTCCATGTGCCTGCAATAACTAAGCAGTTTGTGCACACTTTACCTGCTTGTGTTTCACCTGCTTCATGCTAAGTATCAAACACTGCCCTACAGACGTAGGAAATGCCCACTCAGGGGCACATGGGCAAGTGGAAGAGACAGTCAGATTAATTAATCTCCTTCCAATTAATTCTTTTCACCCATTTTTATTATAACTTGCGTCTCGTCTCTGGCAGGTAGATCAAATGGCAGCAGTTTTGAGCACGCTGCTGCTGCTGCATGATCTTCTCAGGATGAGAATGACACGAAAAGCACCTCACTGGTACCTCAGATCTTCACATTTCAGGTGTCTTCTCTCCAGCAGTACATTTTACAGAGATACTTCCCTGAGTGCAAACCCTAAAGGTGTTGCTCAGTGACACTGCACTGTAATAATGACAAAAACACACCTAAGGAAAAGGTAATATAGGACAGCAGGGAACCTGATGGCAAAGTAGCATCCATTCAACACTGGGATCAAAGAGTATTGCAGAATACCAGGACAATGCAGGCAAACAGACTGACTGGTGATGAACATGCAGTAAAATTATCAACATATCTGTTTGCTAATTGCCTATAGCTCAATAATCAGGTGGAACTTGCTGTGTTTCACTCGGTGCTTGTTGCCTTTTGTCCTGGCTTGGCCTTCTTGGCCACCTTGCTGGCCCAGGGGCTCCTTGTTGCCCAGGTCCTGGTGCAGATTGCTGCTCTGCAGCAGGGCAGCCCCAGCCTGTCCTGGGGCACCTGGACAGAGGTGCAGGGCCCAAGCTCTGCCTTTCAGCAGCCCCTCGAGCCACCTCGCTGTCCTCTCGCTCACCCAGGCTGCCCACGCAGCATTTACCAGGTTGAATAAAGAACAAACTATAGGGTTTTGACAACCCCGATACCTAATCTGAAAGTAAATAAAGAAAAGAAACACTAGAGGCCCAAACAGTATCAAGGCTGCATCGTTACTGAGCATACTCCTCTGGCTCTGGTGATTTTATCAGGAGCGTTAACAACAGCTAAGAGAAAAGCACCATTACTTCCTTTTCACTTGGAAAAAGAGAGCTCCCTTTGCTCAATAATATGTCCAAATTCACCATAAAATGCCCTAAAACAGGTAGAAGGGGAGTAATTCCTTATTTTCATACTATTAGCACCATAAATCAAGCAAAATTAACCTTTCATCTTCACACACACAGAAAAAAACAAAACATCCCACAGATTCTGAAAGATTCTGAGATTTTTTTCTTATGTCTTGATACACTGGCAGAGCCTGGGAAGCTATTGGTATTTTTAGAATGAGAACTGTTATTTTTGATAATGATTCCACAGATTCTGCACTTCTGCTCACTCAGGTAGTGTTTGCATACCTTTAACATGTTTACATACCTTTTCTTGCTGGCAGAAGGTGCGCTGAATATAGGGTAGACAACAGCAGTTGAAGAGGATTCTGGAAAAGATGCGTAAAGTTGTCGTGGTTTAACATCATTTTTACTTACAGAATCACAGAGTGGTTAAGAAGAATCCATATGCAGCACATATGGATGTACGGAAATATAAATTTAGGAATCAATGAGACTTTGATATGAGACACAATAATGATATCCCAGACTTCTATATTCAACAGCTTATGAAAAGAACAATATTTTACTGTATGATGATGTCAACAGCTTTCTGGTATGTGACTGACATCCAAGAAAAGTTGCCTTCAATCCACATAATTGATCAGGTAATCCTACACTTTGCCCTCTCACACTGGAATTCTGAACAATTATATCAACCAGGAAACCCTGCCACAAGAGAATCGTGTTTCCTTGGCTATTCATAAAATTATTACAATAAATAACATTAAATCAGGCATAGGTTTCAGCTCCTATTTTGTATTTCTTTGGCTAAAACTGCCTTTCTTCATCTTGGATAAAGTAGAAAAAAAAGGACAGACTCAGAGCTAGTGTACAAGATGCACGTCTGGAGATAATTTTGCAAAAGTGGTAAGGAAAGACAAGGAAATTATTAGTTAGCAATATTTTCCCTCCAAGGACAGAAAGCTCAGGCGCTGGCTGCTTGCTGCTCTTGTAATATTTTAACAGCACACAAAGACTCCTTAGTAACAACAGCAAACACGTACATAAGCAGAAGAAGACGGTCCTGAGAGCCTCCCAAAAACACACCATAACGTCAACCCAGTTGTTTTCAGGAAACAGGACACCCCAAAATGTCTCTTGATAATATCACAAACGGAACAGGAGTCTTGAGGATACTAGTACTTGACAAAAAGCATAAGACTTCATGGAAATGCAGGATGTTACTGGGCCCTGACAGCACTTGGAGCAGTGACAGCAAGTGCTGTTCAACAGGACGATGGTGTCAAAGCTTCAGGAATGGAATGAGGAGAGGTTTTCCTGACAGGTTAGGCCGTAGTGATTGAGATTCCAGAGGCAAATCCGCTTTAATATTAAATGCTACAGCTTGAGAACAGCTACAGGTAGAGAAAATGAGGGAGTCTTGCAGTAAAGAGGTGGAGATAATGGAAAGAAATGGGGCTGGCAGCAACAGTAACTGACTCCTTGGAACAAGCGGAGGAAGTTGAGCAGAGAAACGGTGACCTTCAAGAAAATAAACTTCACCGAGTTCCAAAGAAATGGGATAAATCAGTTCCCATGGGAAGCAAGTCTAACGGGGCAAAAAAACAAAACAGAAGAGTGAAGGAGTGCTGGCAACTTGTCAAGAAAATGATGAAGACCAGATGTGCAATTTACCACAGGATGGGAGAAGAGAATTAAGAGAGAAATACGGGTAAATCGTAAGGTCTTCACCAACTGAGAAGTAAGGAAGCACACGGGGAAGAGAAATTAGGGGAGAGCGCAGCAACAACATGAAGGATTGGGATCAGAAATGCCAAAATGTGAAGTGAGCTGTACCTAGAAAGGCCAGGGCAGGAAGAAGGCCACCTATAATAGGAGGGAACACTAAAACAGGTGATAAAATAGGACAAAAATATTTAATGCTTTTCTAAATTTTATGATCAATACCAACTTAGCCCTCTTAGTTGTGATCAGCTGTGATTGTGTTATCACAGCTAATACCCAAACAGGGGATCAACTTGGCGTGGCCTAAAGAAAGATGTAAAGAGAACAATTAAACTTTTTAAGATTAGTTAAGATTAAATTAACCCCAGGCTTCTGAGGCAACCTGGAGAACACAAAGGTTCAAAAAGGAATACTACCTATCTTTAAATGAGGAAAGTGGAGAAAACAGGAAATGGGTGAGCATCAGGAATAAACAATTTAATGAATGAAATGGAAGGAATAATACATGCTTCTAAGTCTGTTAACTCTAGCTAGCAGATAGCAGCAGTTAAAAATCTAATTTCAAAAGGATTCCTACATCCAAAATGCTCAGAAGCGGGTAGCCTGAAACAAGGGTAAGTGGAACTACTGAAGAATAAAGCAAGAATTGAAGTTAGGGACCAATTCTGTGGGCAGCAGCTGTGCATTAAACACTTGGTTTGTTGTGCACCTGAAAGCAAGTGCATATGGCAAAAATAGAGGGCTTCTTGGGGAGATGTACACAGCAGCCCTGCACGCGGGATGTGAGCTGCCTCTGCTCTCTGACAGCAAAGGCAAGATATAGCTCAGTCTGGGCAGGATGCCTAAAAAATAAAAATCACAACTTAAAAGGAAACCTAAAAGAACCAAGCTAAAAGCAAAACATAGCTTAAAAAAATAAATATCACAACGAAAAGGAAAACTAAAAGAACCAAGTTAATTTAGCCTTGGGGGAAATTAATGTGGAGAGATTAATAAGTTTTAAATATTACTATATAAGTATTGTAACTTCTCAAATGCCCCTGGGAAAGAGATAACTAGTAAGGGGAAGAGGAAAGATAGGTTAGATATCAGGATAAATATAAACATATGTATTGTTCAACATAAAAACATATTTGCCAGGGAGACTGTGGAATCTTGCTTGTTACTGCCTAACCTGTTAGGAAAAAAAAGAAAAATATGTAACTTAATAGTTGCTCCTGTTGGGGAGAAGATAACCTGACTTTAAATCCCTTAAAACCCTTTTCACTTCATTTTTCTATGGCAACGAAAGGCACACGCCAAGTCACGCACCATCAGACTCACCCTTCTTAGTGCCCTTGCGTGGAGACGGGCTGGAAGGAACAACCTCCTCATCATCGGAATCACAGGCTCCAGTTTCACCAGAATCCTATAAATTAAGGCACAGCTTTAGAGCCAAAAGAAATCTCTGTGTGGGATTTTGTAACTACTGCCTGAAAAACGAATCAGATACAGTTCAGGTGTGATCTTCAGCCTCACATTAAACAGTATTATGAAATGTTACTAATGGTTCTATTTTTCAATAGCAAAGCAGTCCTAGTAGACTACCCATCGTTATTAATCTAGTAACTTGAGGGTGAATTGATTCACTTACCATTGCCTCTTAGTAAATTACTCCCCCAGTTTAACATTGCAGGGGCTCTGCCTCATTTTCTCCAACTTCAAAGCTTTTGGAAGCCTCCAGCAAATATTCAATAAAAATGAAAGCTTTCCAAGTTGATTTTGCCTTAAATGCTGTTTTTTTTTGGTTTTTTTTTTTTTTTGGTATGTGACTAATATTTCCTATATCATCAGGAATCCACCAAATCATTAGTTAAAAACAACTAAATCTGCCACAAATGAGCTGAGACTATACTGGCCTATATCAATTTTGCCATTTTGCAATTGCAAAGTCCCTATATTTATTTTTTGGGCACTCTTCTTGCAATTACCCTCCCAGAAATAGTTTGCCAATGCAAAAGCAGGCGCAGCAGACCCAAATATTTTCAATTTGTATTTTGCTTTATTGCATGTGCAAGATGAGATTGCACAAGCCAACATTTGTCTTCTATTAATGCTGCATTGTAAAAGCAAATTCATAATCAAATCAGGCACGCGAGAGGTTACTAATACAGTGCAGGTGAACAAAGCAGGCAATAAATTCTCTTTTATGGGGCTAATGCAGGAATATTAGTCCTCTACACATTAGTCCTATAAAAAAACATTCCCACATTTTCATTGTTTCTTTTCAATGCCAAATATAACTACTACTAATGTATTCCAATGTCCACTCCTATTTCAATACACTTTAGACGCCAGAATGCAACAGCAAAATATGGCATTAAAAGTAACTGAAATACTAGGAAAAGCTGTCCCAATTTTGTGTTTTAGAGCTACGCTCATGCCAGGGCAACCCTTATATTTCGCACTTAGGCACCAAGTTAGAAAGCAGCATCCACATCCCAAACGAAACCATTCCCCAGCAAATCATAAAATTTAAAGTGAGGTCTGGCAAGACACAACTGTTTGGCAATGAGCTAGACTCATTTCTAAGTTTAACCGTTCCAGCACTGCTGGATATATTTGCAAAAGAATGAAAAGTATGTTTAAAATATATGTGTGCTTTCAGCTCTTCTTTTTTCAATAATTATTTTGACAGATATTTCCGAAAAAAAAAGAAAAAGTACAGAAAATCACTTCTCTCTCAAGCAATAGGAATGTAAAAATAATTAACAATAATAAAAGATGCTTGTTTTTCTTCAGTAATACCCTAAAATTAAAATCTTCAAATACAGACCAACTCAGTAAATTCATTATTGAAGCTTGAGCTTAGCCCCACTTCCACGCCTAAGGGAGCTGCAGAACAGCACACGTGGTTTTTAACAAGAAAATAATTGCAAAAAGATAATCACAGAGCAGATGAAAGCCTGGGAGCATCCCTCAAGTTATTGCAGACTGGGCAGGCAAACAAATTCCTTATGATGCAGAAGTCGTCTCTAAATAAAGATCAATTTTGCTTTTGCTGACCAACTACTTCACCTGCTGAGAGGCTTAAGGCCGGGAAAAGGTTAAGAGCAGGGGTGTCTTCAGGGAGCGTTGAAGCTCCAGAACTCTCCCCTTCCTATTTTGAGGATTTTTTCCCCCCAAAAAAGCAAAAAAATTAAAAAGACACATTTTAAGAAATTTGTCTCCAGCTTTGCTCTTGATGGTGGAAAACATAATAATAATAATAATAATAATAATATAAATACAGATTAGTTTTTGCAAAACACTATCGCAAAAGCTTTCCTTCCAGCTATCCCAAATGGAATATTTCACTGTGCTGGTCAGTAGCAATAGACAGGGATGACAGCAAGGAGTTGCTAGAAGTTTGCTACAGATTTATGCCTTCATAAGACAGGAACAAAACTGCAAAGGTTTTCTTAGGCCAAAACCACTACCATGTACCCCTGCATGCTGAAAGACAGGAGTTCTCCTGGCTTGCTAAGCCAGCTCAGTGCACGGCACCCGAAAAGCTGCACCCAGCTGGGCCATTCCTCCACCTACCACGTTCTCTGCATCAGCAGCTTCGCCAGCGGGAGGTTTTGAGGCACAAAACTGAGCCTGGGCAGGGCCGCTTTGCTGCGGAGACGCCTTTCCTTCCCAAACAGCACCTCTCGCTTCATTTGTGAGGCTTGTAGATTCCTCCCCGGGTGCTTTTTCCTTCTTCTGAGGCACAGAAATCCTTCTCACTGCATCGGGATTTTTGTGCCCATCCCCTGAATTAGGCTGATTAACTGTTGGCAGCGCGGGCTGATCGTTTCCTTGCGGGGTCGCAGGGAGACCCTGGGGGGCCTTATGGTCTGCGGGCAGCTTTTTAGAACCAGAGTGTGATTTCTTTCTGGTCAAGAAGAACGCTGCTCCTGACTGGAGTTTCAGAGCGGGTTTAACTTTCAGGCTCAGCACTCGGAAGGGCGCATCCATTTTCTTTTGGATTAGGGAATTCACGTTCTCTTTCTCTGTGCTGGGTTTAGCAGGTGCTCTATCTGCCTTAGCCTTCTTAAGCTTTTTTGGGGGAGCTTTCCCCTTTCTGGAATTTGTTGCATGCTTGGCTGGTCTCGAGCTTATGTTCCTGCTGAGCTTCACCTGGGTCTTCTCAGTCCTGCTGGCAGTTGGGAGATTTTCATCATTTTTCCTCTCGATGAGGGAGAAATTCTCATTCAACTGCTTCCTCTCCAGAGGAGTGAGGTATTGCTTTTCCTTCCTATAAAAGGACATCACGGGCACAACAGGCTTGTAGGAGGCAGCAGCTTTTGGGGATAGTTTGGAATCCAAGAACTCCCCGGGTGCAGTGGTGGGGACACTGGCTGTCTGGAGCGGGGATTTATCCAGCTCCCTGGACAGTGGGGACTCTGGGGGAAGAGCCTCATTTTCCTTTTGATCGTCACTGGAGCTAGATGACCATTTTATCTGAGAAGCAGACCAGTGATTTCTCGATTTGCTGCGTGGAGACAGATCTTCACCAAGGTCTACAATCAGTTTTTTCACTGGAGTCGCAAATACTAAGGATCCACTACACAAAAACAAAACAAAAAAATCAAAATATCATCTATGCTATGGGAAACCTTCCAATAACCGTTTTGTTTAAATAATATTAAAGCTTAGTTCAATAGTTTCCTCTGTTAGCACGTACCCTGTAACCAACAGGAACAGGGATCAACATAGGGCATAAGAATTTCTTGCCATTCAGGCCATTTCTTTTTTAAAGAACTACTCTATTTTCCTGCCTAAATATCATAAAGTGCAGGGAAACAAGAGCCATTTCATTTTCTGGAATGCTGCTGACATAGGCAGTGCTGTCAGTGAGGAAGCAGAAGAAATGCTTGCTACGTTTCAGACTAATTCCATCAAATGAGATTTGTGCATCTGTGAAAGATTCCTTTCCCTCTCCCTTCCCCATCTGTATGATTGATAAAGTGGGAGAAAAACAAAAGAAAAACCAGATTCCCACATTTTTTAATATCATTTTCCAAAAAGCAAAAGACTTACACCAGTCTCATGACTATGTGAGAAGCTAAAAGGTTGTCAGTTCCTCTCTGAAATTATTTGAGCCGACTGGCCAAATCATATGTAGATATATACAGTTTATATAAAGGACACATTCAGCTGTTCTTCTTCCAGGCTGTAACATGTTACATATGATTGCCTGGTTCCTGAAAGAGCGAGGCATTTGTTCAGCAAGAGCAGTGCTCACTTGCTCAAGTATGTGTCAGTCCAGTGCACAGATCAAACTTCACTCTTGGTCTCCACCCAGAAAGATTTTGGGTGGGGGGAAGTACAGGACAAACATGAGAAAAATCTCTTCAGCTAGTACTTTCAAAAGAAGAAAAAAAGAAACTATTTTTTGAGATTTGTAACTTTTGTTGTTGTTGTTCATGGGCAATAGCTTCTTTAAAAGATTTAGGGTAAAAATAATGGATATTTTTTACTTGTGCACACCTGTGTGTGTATATGCACAAATAAATGATCCCTTCTTTCTATTAACACTTGAGGAATATTTAGTCAATCTTTGTAAAGTTTCAGGTATTTCTCTACTGTATATCAAAGCTTTCCAAGTGGGATTTTCTTCTTCTGAATTAGTAAGAGAAGGAAATGCAAACACCAGGGTTTTTATTTCTTAAGTTTCTTAAGAATTAGTTAACAACCACTTTCTACTGTTTTTTTGACCTGCTTAGGGCTAGGTCTATGTGCAAGCGTCATGCATATAGATATGCACTTTATAAGGGCGGTTATCAAAACAGGGGAACTTTGTTTTCTTTAAAATAAAAATTAAAAAATAAAAGGAAAAAAAAACTCCAATGTGCTAGTTCAACCTAGTAATCTAGACCTGCAAGGTATGAAATCAGTGTAATGGGTTTTACTCATCTCTCAGCCTACATGTTATGCTATTAGATTGATGGTCATTTTTGACTTAGGGTTCCCTATATATTAAATGAAAACCTTCAAGCTGCTCAGTACAATATAAAGCATTAGTGTGTCCTTGCATGATAAACATGAGTGAATGATAGTGCATTTCATGACCACCTCAATATTTCTTCACTTGACCTGAAAGCTCTGAAGATTTTAAACATTTATCTTATTCTCAGTATTTGGGGGAAAGTATTAGAGAATTGTTTAAGGAAAAACAAAATAAAAATAAATATATACTTATGCCTAGTTAGCATACCCATCAGTAGAACTACGGTTCCTTTTGCGTGGAGTGACAGTTGCCATATCTTCACCAGACTGCCTGAAAAAAACACATTTTAAATAGCCTGGAAAAGAAGGCTTAAAGTGAAAGAAGGAAAGAGCACTGAAAGAAAGCTTTTTTTCCTTAAAGGAGACACTGAAGAACTAGGAAAATACATCAAATAGAAGCAGTTCAAGTATGACAGAGCCTTTTAACTTTTGATAGAATGACAGATATAAGAATAGTTTGGGGTTATGTTTCAGGTGAGTTTAAGCTGTAATAAGGTGGACAGAGAAAGAATCTCTTTCAGTCCTGTCACATCCAGTCCTGTCATTGTGGACAAATGCACCATAAAAACAAAATCCCTTTTCTAAACTGGAGTCAGAGACCTCTGAAATTAGTTTTTCCTTTTGGAAAGTTAATTTTAGACCTCGCTGCTGCGGTTCCTATAAATATCCTCGCTCTCTGCCTACATATCTTCACAGTCAGCTCATTCCCTGGGGTGTTTTATGTTGACATTTACCTTGAAGCGGAAAGAGCTCGTTCCTCGTGTTCACACCCAGTGGGCCTAGAGAAATATCTCTCTTCCCTTCCGTCTTGCCGGATGCAATAAGCAGTTATCTGAGCCCCTGTTATCAAATTAGCTTGGCATAATGCATGACATTAATTTTTCCAGGGTGCTGCTTGTCATGCAAGAAAGACAACTGAAACAGCCATGCCCAGGATCCCATCTCTAAGATGACTAACAGTAGGTATTCAAAACCTGAATAACTTACTAAATAACTTATTCAGCAATCTGCCAGTAGAGGGAGGTTCTCCACAACATGTGGGTGTTTACGCGCTGCCGCTTTCGGGAAGCGGCGACGGAGTGACCCGCGAGCGACAAGCTGTTTTGGACCACAGCACAAGCCTTGGCGGGCGTTCAAAACCACCAGCTGTGTAACTAGACCGGGGGCTGTGTGATTTCTGAACGCAGCAGCACTGGCAGGGGGGAATTACAAGGAAAGGTGGGGTGTGCAACCTTGCACGTGGCCAAGGGTGCTGCGAGCACGGAATGAAGAGCCAGATTGCTAGAAAATGAGATACAAGAGGTGGGAAGAGGTTCAGGAGGCTCGAGTTTCCCACTGTTAAGATACAGATGCCATAAGCTGTTCCAGGCCAACT
>JAVCKT010009929.1:0-16981 GCA_032273925.1 Rhynchotus rufescens | reverse complement strand
ACAGTGGTGTTCCATTAGATTTCAACTGGCCAAAATGTTGGAGGAGTGTCTGGACTTCTCTAGAACATACAGAAATTCATCGCAGGTAAAGCAAATCTTTAACTGTACAGGAATCTTTTAAAAAACACCAGGCGCTTGCTAAAGTGGGGAAAAAAGGAACCAATAAGCAAGTGTAAATCTACCTTTAAATGTCCTTGCAGTGTACTTCCCAAGAAAATTATTCTGAGGAATGTTGGTGTCACAATTTTAGTTAAGTAAGGCGATGTCAAGGAGGGAGGATCCGATCCTAGGTGAGCAGATAGGAGCAGGTAATAATCTTTTTCTTGATTATTTTTTTTTTCACTTTTTTATTCAATTTTTTAATAAAAAATTTTATTTGTCATAATCAAAATATAAGGATCTCCTACTATCAGTTTTTTTTTTCTTTTTTTTTTTTTTTTTTAACCCCTACAACCTCCCCAGTATAGTACTGCAATAGGAGTCAGAATCTGGTCTGCATATAGGTATGTGTCTTTCCCTTTCCAATTCTGTTCCGCCTTTCCTGGTATATTAAGCTGCATAGTAAGTGATTGATTAGTGACTCGTGTCGTGTACAGCATCACTGGGAGGTCTAAACCCACACTTGACAGCTGAAGCCTGGAAATGCATCTAAACTTGCAGGCCTGTGCTATAGCTTAAAGGTGACTTACCTCACGTGATTTTTGAGAGGTGACACAAGAAGAGGTTTGATAAGTAATTGCTCACAAGAGGGTAATTAGCAGAAGATACTTTTAAGTTCCACTAAATAGTGTTACTGCAATCCAGAAACGCTGACTTTGTGTCTTAGATGTGTGTTTGTCCTTCAGTGCCTGTTTTTTTGATGTATGTGTAGGGGAATATGTCAAACATTAAATCTCCATCTGTAGACAGATATATATTCTGTACAAGTGTCCAGTTGAAAGAATTATAATTGACTAGTTCTCATCAATCTTTACAATATTTTAAAATGTGAAAGGTACCTGTTCTTCTAAAACATGGATGTTACTCCTATCTTAAGGAGTATCTTAAGAATACTAATAGAATTATTAAAATATCCTTGAATTCGTGATTTGCATTTATGGCACTGAGAACAGACAGTGTGTCAATATGAAATTTAATCTGAAAATTTGTTTTGATGTTTGCCTAGAACAAAGTGGTGACAGTAACTGTAGTTCAGATTTTATTTTATGTGGATTGTCAGCTACTCGCAATTAAATTATTTACAGACCTGGGTAATTATTTTAATGTTATGCTTTTTCCAGATGTCACTATTTTTAAAAGCAAAAGTAGAAGCTGTTCATTAACCTGAGAGTGTAGAGAATCTGGGGTAAAAAGGGAAGGGAGACACAGGATGTTGCATGAAAATACTTTCTGTGCCTCTGTTATTACTTGCTAGAAATTTGAGTTTGACCATCTGCTCTGTGTTGGTGTGCAGCCTGTTTTGGGGTGGCTTTCACAAGAGAGGAGTTGTGGTAGGAATAGTTAGTTTGAATTTGAACCTCACTTTGATGGGTATCAGGATGGAACATGGTTGCCTTAAGCCACGAGGAACTGTGCACACAAGCCCACTCTCAATTTCAGCTAAAAGAGTGGACATTGATCAATCCTTATGAGTATCTGTATTGCTAAACCTGTATTCAGGAGAACTCTGGAATTATTATTTTTAGATTGCATTTGTGCGAACGCTTCCATTTTGTTTCCTAGCCTCTGTAATGAATGATTGGGGTAAGGAGACAGTAACAACTCAATTTTCCTTTGTTTTCCCAAAGGACAGGTTTTATTTCAATCAGTTATGGTTGTTTCAGTCACAGTTTTAAGAAATTATTTTTAAAAAATAAACTTAAAAATTAGGTGTATGGGAGCTGCAAATTATCCTAAGCTGCATAGTAAAAACTATCCACGAGACAGCATACATTGAGGCAAGTGGCTTCTTACTGTAATCCTTATTGCAATCTTTGCAACACAGTAAATGTCTGTATTCTATCTAATGTGCTAGCCATGGCATTCCTCTTCAGAATCTTTGAGTGCAGTTTGTTTTAATTTTTTAAGCATAAAGAGAATAAGGAGTTCCCTACCAAAAATATTTTAAATAAGATGTTAATGTTTTGCTTTTTATCTAAAGAAAGGCTCTAGAGTATTTAATTCCTGCAAGTAGGAAAAGTGATGTTAAAGAAATATTCCTCGTTTTCTGATTTCTGTTTTTTTTCTGTATTACCTAGTTTATTGGTGATCATATTAAGTATGAATATCTCTGTCTCCAGATGTATCTTAGTTTTCACATAGTTGGGACATAGAAGAGCTTGGACCAAATTAGCATTTTGTTTCTAAGCATTTTTTTCATCTAGGTTCACTATGTAAGGATTCTGCTCTTGTTTCATGTTCATTGTAGAATTTCTTTCTCATCGCTATTTTTATTTATCCTTGTCCATCAGTCCTCCTCCTTACTTTATAAAGGCTTGTTGTTTTGTTTTAAGCAGTGAGATTTCTCCTTATTATTTACATAATCTTGCCAACATTGTGATGCAACTTTATATAATACTCATTACACTCAATTTGAATAGTGGCTTTGATTACTTTCATAACTGGCAGTTCTAATGCTCTATTTTCTAGTATCCACTGGAGATGCTTTCAGTTAGGATTGCTGCCTTCAGAATCTTGCTGGCTCAGCTATTCAGAAAAACTAAGAATACTGAACACAGTACATCATCTTTAATATCAATTCTCTGCTTGTCAGTTCATTGTAGAACTCAGTCGAAAGCATTATTACTTCTGTTTATTCCGATAAGGCCTTTATTTAGCTGAGTTGGTAGTTCCACCTTCCCCTCCAACTCTATCTACATTTTTTGCTTCTGTGATCTGTCTCGGGTATGTGAAGCTGGTCAGAGTTTCATAGCACTGAGGAGATGATTTTGACAAGCTGGATGAAGTTTTCTTTTTTGATATTTTGTTCTATATATTGTAGCTGCCTCTGTTATACAATGTCAAGCCTGTGTTTAAAGAGAGTCGTCTTGGAACTTAAAAACCAAAAGCAATTTATACGTTTGATTATAATTGTACGATAAATCTTGCACAATCCGTATATTTTTTGTGAAGCACAGATGGAAGTGCTAGAAAGATTGATTTTAATGTGGTCATTAAAAACTGTGAGCTGTGTTCATGCAGCTGAGGGCAAATATGGACCCTGATAATTAATCTTCTGTATATTCTTATTACAGCGTCCATACCTTATTTCTAATACTAACATTTGTTATGCTGTATTTTTATTATTCCTTTCAGCCAAGTATCATCCCTCTGGCTGAGTGAGGCAGTTTTCTGCACTGCGGGAATGAGCAGATCTGATGCATGCACTGTCTCCTGTGTGCTCCTCACCATCTTTCATGTCCTCAACAGTTGCCACGATTGCTTTTTGCTGTTGGGTCTGGGGGCATAAGGCAAAATCACCCAGTTTTATCTGGGGAAGTGCTTTATTACAGAAGTCCCACAAGTACCTTCCTATGACTGCTTTCTGTTGTCCCTGTCCGCACATCACCTGAGGAATGGTTTATTTTCTGTGAGGCACTCAAACCAAACTTGGGGCTTTGCTATTTACCATTCATACAGGATTGCCAAAATATGCAAGAATCCCTTGATGCAGAAGGTGTTAAAGCTCTATTTTTTTCCGCGGCTGTGTTAGAAAGAACAGAAATACTTTGGTGTTATACTCCTGATTAACCAGCTTTATAGATAATATACATGAGGGGAGCATAGCTAAATATTAAACGTTAGAGGCTGCCCCTTACCCACGCTCTGCTGGCTACACTGGTGCTCCCTTTCTTGTGGTTAGCGTTATGAAAAGCTGTATCAACCAAATGCTTTTTCCCTTTTCTCTGTCAGGTCATCTTCATCTGCTGTGGTCATGTTAGAAAGCCTTGGCTGTCTCAAAGGACAATTACTTCTTTTCTCTTTATTTCAAGGCCTTTATCCTGCGCGGACTGGTAAATTAGTACAAAGTGCTTGCTCAGAACAAAACCGGAATGATGTGATTTTATTAAATGGGGTTTGCAAAGGCTACCGTAAAAGTGAGGAATGATTTTCAGTCACTTCTGGACTGTGTTCAAGTTCATGTCCCTGAGAGAACTTAAAAGAGCTGCAAACACTAATTGTTTGTTTAATGGTTTGGCCACCTTTATGAAAAGTGCAAAATGAAGTTTTTCTTATCTAGTTTGACTCTTGGCTCCAAAATGTGTATGTTTACAAGTGAATCACCAATTTTAAGCCTTTCTTTTAGATTGTGCCGTTTGATATTTTCTAGGAAGTGCACAGCTATCCACAGTTGCCTTTAAAATAATGTTCCACCTGTGTAGATGCCAGCCAAGGAAAACATTGTTGATAGATTATTAGAATGAATATTTTTTATACTGTTGTTTTTTGATTAAAATCACAATAATGCTCATAATGTTTGTAAATATCCAAGCTATTGCCTACTGTAATTTGCATTTAAAAAAAAAAAAAAAAACTTGTATCCCTGGGGTTTTGACAGTGGAACATCTGTTTTATTTTGGGAAAAATATGATAAGCATCTGTTTGCATGGACAATGTGAATGAAACCAGACCACATTTGTTTGCAGTGTTACGGATTATCTGGTCTTACATTGTTTATGAATAAATCATGCAGGATGGATAGCACTGGTAACCACCACAGTATGTTTTATACTTGGTCTAAAGCATAAATTTATGTATTTGTGATTTTTCCTGTAGACACTCAAAAAATTTATGTTTTAAATAAAGAAGAAGCCTGTTGAAGTTTTAGGCCAGTATTTAAGTTCATGGATACCAGAAATTCTTTTAAGTCAAGCCATATGCACTGTTGTTAGTATGTATGAGGATATAGGATGATAGTTAAAAAAAACCCAAACCAAAACGCTTTGTATTCAAAAAGAAATGGTATAAGATATTTTATTATTTAAGAAACGGTGTCATATAACTGGATTGTGGCATAGCACACATGTGGACAGAGTTAAATTTACATGTGTAGCCTAGAAGATGCATCTTGCAAACCCTCATGCCTAGTTCTAGTATTTACTGTCATGAATCCTCTGTATAGACACTAAAATACTTTGCATTCAAGGTGGTGGGTAGATGTACAAGCATCTTTGTGTTCAAGACAATGGGGAGGTGCTCAGGTTTGGACAGAATACTGGTTTCTGTGAGTGTTGTTGTGAGTTGTGTCCATTTGTCTGAACTGAATGCTAATGAGCCAGCAGTGTCTCTCTGTGGATGAGTTGATTGGACAGTGTTTGATCATAACTGTGAAAGCAATGGAGTCTTCGGTTCTGGAAAACATAAAGATGTGTACAACTGGGCAGTTTATGGGCTGGCTTTATATTTAGTAGCCTGCCAATGTTATATGGATGCTTAGGGATTGTTGCTGCTCCACCACTTCTTGATATTCCTTGGAGCCAGCACTGTTACCAGGCTCAGTGTGTCCACGATAGCTTTAGACAGGTACCTCACTATAGCACAAAACCTTAAAGGACTTTGCAAGCATGTAAAACCATGTGCTTCACAAAGTGTGGATGTCAAGCCTAGCTGTTAGCTTCATCCTTCCAGCCAAGAGGTGATTTAAGGCAACTGCTGCCTCTCAGCAGTTGCTTACAGCCTGGCCTTTGATGTGTTGCATATGACTCTGTGTGGGTGACGTGGTATGTATTAAGATGTCAAATGTTAACACAAAATTGGTTTGTTAGCAAGCATGCTGGAATGAGTGTGGGATCAAGCGAAATCTCCTAACCATGTATGCACATCCTTATCTGTAGCCCCTGATTTATCTCTCAGCTGCTTGGCTAGAACTCGAGATGGAGCGCGTCTTATATTTCAATTAGGCAAGTGTGTCCCTATTCTGTATTAGTTAAATGAGTTTCTGTATTCAGCAAGAGTCATTCTTTCTGGTAAGCTGAATCTTTTGTCTTTCCTTCCCTTTGCCTCTTGTTTTCTTTGGGTACTTCTGTTGGTTTGGGGTTATAGCTTTTAAATCCACCTCCCTCCCCACCTCCAGTTTGTTGCCTCAGTAAACTCATCTTAAAAGCAGACTGAACAGAAACCAGAGCAAAATTCCTCTAACATTATAAGTTGGATGCAGATTCCTTTACCTTTCTTGTGCCCTAAAGAACAAATTGCACTAGTATAGTCTGCTCCAGGTTGACTGGCATTAAAAAGGCGAGTGAAAAAAATTTACATGATCATACAATTTACATGATCATAGGGATTTTGAATGGACATTTGGTGGGGCAGATATTGGGTGATATTATACTGAGTTCCTTGCTCTATTTTTAACAAAGAGGGTTCTCTTTACAGGAGTTTTCATTGGTGTAAAGTGACCAGGATCAGTTCTAAGGGCTTGGCTTCCTAATGGGCCTGAAGAAAGGGGCAAGGTTGAATTTTACAGTGCTGTGCCAGTTCACAAGTGATTTAAGGTTGCTTAAAGCACAAGCACTAGAGAAGTAAGGTGGAAAACTCGTATGCTCTGACAACTTTTGCAGGAGATGAATAAAAGATCTGTGCGTGACATCTTTAATACACAGGTGCTTCCTGCCCCTGCCCAGTTGCACAAAGAGCTGGGCCAGTAAAGTACTGTATAGTATACTGTATATTTATACTGTAAAGTATAGGTCTTTCTAATCAAATACCTGTAATTTACACTATATTTTTAATATCTCTTCATCTTTTTAACATTTACTTTTTAAAACATCTCTGCAGCTTTATTGTTTGGGGATAGGATAGGAGAAAAAAGTTTAAGAAAAGATGCCCATCACCTTTTACTTATATGCATGTATTTAATTTATATGGCTCTTTAAAAACTTAGGATCATTTTACTGTTCTGCTGTCTGTATTGAATATTCTGACAATATTTTTCTCATTTAGCTAAGAATTTTGGACTATCTAGTGTTGGTTTCTTAAGACATATCAGTTGAATGATTGATACAGGACTTCTATAATACTCATTTTCAGAGCATAGTAGTCAGGCTTGAAAACTGTGGCTTTAAAATCCTGAGAGAGAAATCCATTGCATCTAGAGTTTCCTTTACTTAATGACTGATTTTTGAACCATAGGGTTGACTTTAAACAGTCCTAAAGCAGATAATTCCTTGTTGCTACATGATTCTGGAAGTTGAAGTTTGGTGAGAAGCAAGAGACTGAACAAGAATGGATAAAATTAGAGCAGCTTCATTCTTCAAGGTACTTGGATTGACTAAAGTGTGGAGATGGAGTTAAAGCATAGAGGAAGGATTATTATTGAATATTGAGGAAGATAGACGAGTCATCAACTTTGCTAGGAAGTCAGCTTGCTGTCCTCTGTCATGTTCTCTTTTTTTCTCCCCCATTGGTATTTCAAGTTTGGTGGTTTTTTTTTTTTTTAAATTGTCATGGTGGGTGGGGAAAGATGTGTGTAGTAATTAAGTAATTACTTTTCCAGTCTTTTTATTTATGCCAGAAGTCAAGCCCTGAAACAGAAAACTTCCCAACACATACAAACACTTATGGAAAAGTTATTTCATTAAAATCAAAGCTTTCAGTCAGCAGATCTACCTTTTTTTGACTTGTGATGCTTTGAAGTACCAGAAGTGATGCCTTCAGCTCTTAAACTGCAACTGCTAAAGCAATTACAGAACAGTGCTAACATGATGAGAAAAAAGATCTGCGCTCGCTCAGGCCAGTTTGGATGCATTGATAAAGATACATAAAACACAAAATTGCAATTGCAGAATAATAATAATAAAAAAAAAACTTACTAGTTTTCAGTGTTTGTGGTTTAGCCACATATATGTTTTTTATATTACTTGTATTTATAAAAATAGAAACAATGAGGAAAGCGCCAGTCCAAGAAAGCGAAGAAAGCTTCTTATTTATGAGGCTTATGTTACAAATGCAAATACAAGTTGAGGTAAATTTTGAGATTTAGTAAAACAATCCCAAACACAGAGGAAGGACTGTTATCACAAACACTATGAACACCATTCCTATAATATTACTTTTCAGTAATGCTGGTTTCTATTTTCCTTTCCAGAGAACTTTTTTTTTGCTGTGATTGATGACAGTTTCCTTTGGTATTGGTTCTGCTGCTATTACTGAGATGTTCAGCCAAGGCCATTTGCTTTGTGCCCCATGGATGGGTAAAATTTTGACACTGTGCAAGGTGTAGTCTTGACTCTTTTCATAGTCCTTCTTCATTCTTACTACTCCTATGGTAGGTTTTGTGATGGGAAGAATTCACTTTTTCCACTTGAACAGCATAACCTGGTAAGGATGGAGAGAGGGAGGGAGTGATGACAAGCAGTGTGTTATTACAGTTCTGGTTGGCCTTGTTCCTTTTTTTAATTCTTCCAGGAAACTCTCAGAAATGTGTTGGAATCTACTCTAACAGATCAGGCAAAAAGTCTCCAGACTGTGTTTTGTCAACGCTTGAAAATATTTATTCACATGCTAGACAGAGCTTCTGACAGCTTGTGGTTATGTCTGCAGTGACTTAATTGCCTGCATAGAGGCCCTTATGCATAGAGGTTGAGTCACAGGCCACCTTAATCATAGATTTGCAACAATGGAGGTCCTTGATCCATGCAGGGATGGTTATAGTGTTGCTGGTACTATGTTCTGTGGTGGCATGTACACCTGCTATGAGGGAAGTCCCGGGTAGGACGTGGTGCCCAGTTGTGGCTGTGGTCCAGCCAGCTGTGCCCAGCTCATGTGGAGAAGAGCTCGAGGACTGTGAGGTCACTGAGAAGCCCTCATCTGGTGCCCTTGTCTTGTTAGGGACAGGTGTGTGTGTCTCAGCTCAGCATTGACTCATTTTAACATGTAACATGTTCAGGTTCAGTCTATTCCTCTTTGTTGCAAGCAAGCCACAAGCAGGATGAGTGAGGTTGTCCCTCTTAAAACAGTGTGAAAATGGGCACTATCTATAAAAGAAAGATGCCTATCTGAATGGAGAATGATGCAATATCAGCACCGTCCTCCTCTATTTTTTTTTAGTGTACTGGATGTCTTCCAGAAAGGATTATTGCTCATGTCCATCATTGAGACCATGTTGGGAACATATTTGAAATCTGAATGCCAGGAAAGGGTTGTGAGAAGATAATATGGATTTTATTGAGTTCCAGGTTAAAGTTCTGACTGCTAAAATAAATCTTAAGAGTCAAAGTCATGGTAGCTAATATTCAGTACTGTTTGGATTTCCAATACAATCTGTCTTACGACTCCTGTGTTTTTTTATTTACATGTAAACATTTAGATGAACATAAAAAGAGCTTATTGATAGTCCATACACAGAGTGATTTATTGTTACTGTTCTCAGATTTTGTAATATTCATCTGCTAATAGCTCCGTTGATTTGTTTATAGCAAAGAAACCCCCAAACCAACAGCCCCCTCCCTGGCAAAACAGGAGAAAATAGAAGAAATATGATATTTTTTTTTTCTATGCACTGTAGCTATGCGTAAAAGCGAGCACTTAGAGATAATAGGAACACACAGTAGCTCTAAACTAACACAGTCTGCTTGGAATATGAATGAAGAAGCCCCAGTCTCTGCTAGGTGCATGCCTGCAAGGAGTCACCAGGAAAGTGTGTCATACTGTTTGTACCATTACCATAGGCTGCGCTGATGACTTTACAATTTAATCGTTCCTGTTTGAAGAAAAGGAACATTTAATCTCCTTAGGGACTGAATGCTTAAAGGAGATTGATTTTGAATTTTGCTTTCTGTAGGCAGGCTCATATAGTTTGCACAACTCTGTGCAAATTCTGTGGGATGTGGGCCAAGAAAAGGAGGTACAGTGGTACCCTTTCTGTAACAGGTTGTGTTCCCCCACTTCAAGGCAGCTGTCCCTACTTTATAAAATATGTGAAAACTACAGCTTCCCAATCTTGTTTCATCATTACTAGAACAAACCTTTTAAAAAAAGTTTTCATTCTTATTTTTTATAAATTGGAGGGAAAAAAAAAGAAGACACAACTAGTTCAGGACAGCAATGATCCACTGTTCCAGTGTTTTAGGAGATTTTACTTAGTTAATATTTAATTATATTAAATTCTGCATTTTTTGAGCTTCCCTCTTCTATTTATTCAGCAGGCAAAATAATAAAAGCCTTTAAGCACAGTTTGAGCTTCCTTTTGTTACTATCTCTAAACTTCCTGGAGGAGACAGTGACCCAAGCTGCAAGCTTCAAAAGGCTGCCAATGTTTTTAAGCTGAGGTGCATGAGTTACCTCATCTACCCTCCTGGAACGCTGTTAGTTCAAACAAATGTAAAATTGAGCGTGTCCTTCTTGGCTTTTCAGAATTAAAGCTAAATTGTGTACTGAACAAGTGTTTGTCCTTTATATGTAAACCAGCTGGAAAGAGGTTCACGTTGGCTGTTAATTTCCTACAAGCTATTATTTTTGTCCTAATATTAAAAAGTATGTGTATTTTGATATTAGGAATGAAGCAGTAGTAGCTCATTACTGCCTCTCACAGAATGTACTGACTTCTCTTACACAGAGCCCTATGAGCACAAGTAGCATGGGATTTAACTAAGTGCAGTATTTTGCCCTTAGTAGTGTATCACTGTCCCACAATAGAAAACCTAATTAGTGCGTCCAGAGAAGCGTTAAATAGATTTCATGCTGTTTAATAAAGGCATTGCGTGGTTTTGTCTATTGCAAAACAAGGCGAATGTTCACAGCGCATGTTTCTGCTGCCTCTTTGACAATTAAGGTGCAATTTTACATTGTATGTGCCTCAGGAAGGCTCAGTAACTTTTTTGCTCATCAAATCTTTCCTCTCCTTGTCATGCTCTATTTGTTTTGGTGTTATTGCATAATGGTATGGCAATAGGCTGTTAATGCATGTCTCTCCCAGTTATTTCAAATTGTGGGGGACAGCTGTTAGCATCAGGATATGTCAAGCTGTGGTGACTTGGGGTTCGGCGTTTCTCTTCCAGCGCTGATCTTTAACTAGGAGCTAAGAAGGAAGAGTTTACTTTGTGACATCTGTAGCCTGAACCTTTTCATTCTTGTGAGCTCTCATTAAAATGTGAGGTTTCTTCCCGAGGGTCACCATTACTGTCAGGTTTACACAGCCATAATGGTGACACTTTGTTTCGGATTTCATCCCTAGCTGGCCCTGTCTTGTTGAAAGTGTCTGAAGTGCAGACCTTATCAACTGCACATGCTGAAGTTCAAAAGGAGCAAATATCACCTTTGGGAAGGGTAGAAAGGCCTGAATTCTGCCAAATCTTGCCTTGTTGTGCATGAACCTATAAAATTATCTTAGCAGCTCATTAAGGACCGTGTCATTGTGCCTAACTCATTTGTGGTCTGCCTCTTTGTAAGGATTCTACTTGGCTTTCTGGTTTTGTGGACTTGTCGTGGGCTGTAGTGCGTTTCCTTCAAATACACTTAAGTGACCTGGGGTTTTTGGGGTGCCTCTTAATAGATTTATGTGAGATGTTATATATCAGTGTCCTCCAGCATGTTCTGTGAAGCATTTTAAGACTTTGCAAGTTGTATTGAAATAGTCCTCACAACCTGTATTTCCTAGCAGTATAGACTGAATACACTGAGCATCAATGACAGAGCAACAAATTGCATCCATAGTCTTGGTTTCTCCTAACCCACTGTGGGTCAGGATTTAGTGATCTGCAAACCTAAGTCGGAAATGGAGAAGAATATTCAATTACATCTCCTTAGAGATATATGAGGCTAGGTACTTGCCAATTTAATATTTATCTGGAAAACAGCTAAAGCTGTACCACAGCACTTCTAGATCAAAAATGGTAGGAGAACTTGTCCATCACTATGCTCTCATTTGCTGATGTAATAAGTAAATTTGTTCAGGTAGCATTTTCTTTTTGCATCTTATAGTTTTTTACCTGCTGAGGGTAAAATACATCTGAGTCTCTCAACACTATCTTTGGGCATAGCTGGAACACTTTCCACCTTGGAGGCACCATCTTCCGTAATGCGTGGTGCTTCATGGGCACTGAAACAGTGAGCCCATCTCACAGAAACTGAAGTGTAATAAAGGGCAACATGAGAAAACACTTAATCGAGTCCAGAGACAACCTGTGTCCTTATGTTGTTACTTCGTGAGAACCTACCAAACCACACAAGTAGGAGTTTGATCTGAAGGTCACTGAGTGCAGTGAATTTTCCAAATGTTATGTAATTAAAGAAACACCTGTGCCCCAGCCAAATAACTTCATGCTGATCTGCTGTGAAAGTGTTGTGCTTAATAACCCTAAAAATGTCTAATTTCTTATGCCCGGTGGAGGTTGCACACAGAGCTGCAGTATATAAAACATAAGAGACTAGGTTCAAGGCGTCTTACAGGGTCTCTCAAGATTGATTTACTAGTGTCCCAGTGCGTGTTTCTTAGTTTCTGCAATTATGTTTGGCACACTTCAGATGGGACAAAATGGGTTTTAAGGCTGATGATGATTTATGAGACTTAAATTCTACTCCTGAGCTCCTGATGTTCTTAAGCCAACAGAGGTTTTGAAGGGGATTGTAGGTCACATATCCTTTCCTAAGGAGAAAGCAATAAATCTATATTGCTTGATGTTGGTCACCATATCAAACAGTCGCTTCGTTTTGCTTTAAAGAGAATACTGTTTATCCATATGGAGGTTACAGGTTCATACCAAGAGGAAAGAAAATTGGTGCCAAATTTCAGAGTTCCCTTGAGGACGTGTAAACTTTTTTGTGCAGGAGGACAGAGAGAAGGAGGCAAGAATGACACTGTTAACATTTTAGCACTGTGAAGAAGCCATAGCAGCTGCAGGAGGGAAATCCTGTATGTGGGAAATAAGTTATAAATGGGAATGGAATATGCTGGAAATGTGAGAAAATTAAGATAAATTAAAAGGCTAGATTGTTAAGTTGGATGAATAACTTTTTGTCTCTAAATTGTACGTAGTGCTTGTATGCATTTATTTCAAACCTCCCTCAGTGAATGCCAAGCTACTGACTCCTAGGTTGTGCCATGAAGCAGGTGAAAGTGTAGCAATGAAAGGTGTGCTGACAGGTCTGTATTCATCATCCTTTCATCCCAAGGTGCACAGATCTGTGCATGTCATAGGTATAGACACTTATTTTGCTGCTACCCACATCTTTCCAAATATTAAGGCAGATTTCTAACGGATAAATTGGCAAAGGACATCTCTGGTTTCACAGCAAAGAAGGTTTGACTATGATTGATGATGGCACTAGCTGTAAGAGAAATACATATCTATCCTCAAAAGACAGTGCAAGTTTTTTTTTGTTTTTTTTTTTTCTCTATTCTTACCCTCCCTCAATATGGGGCTAGTATTTTTTGTTATTAAATTCAGAAGACACTCTTAATTATCTGCATAATTATTAATGGCTAAATGATACAGAGTAGGTAGCTTGTGTGCAGTCAGTTTGAGTGACTAATATGGGTTAATTAAGTTTTCGTTTTGTATTGGGCTGCTCTTGACAGTAGCTGAAAGCCACAGTGATTTGGTGATTCTTAATGAGAATATATGAAATGAGTAAAGGCCATAAGCCAGTGAGTGATAACAACATCCGGGTGTCGTTATCTCCAAAGTGCACATCACTTAAGGAGAAAAAAAAAAAAAGATGTCTTTAAAGAGTTAAAGATTCAAATACAATGGAACCAGCAAGATGTAGTAAAAAGGACGCAGTAAAGAAAGGGCCTGTGTTGTTGCTCTGCTAACGTGGTGTAAAAGGGGAGACTCTGAAAAGCCAAATGGAGACTGCAAATTCAGCCACCACTATATCCATGTCCATAGTCTGTATGGAAACCCTTCTACCAGCCACTGAAAAAAAAAAATAGACCTACTTGGATTCTGCTCTTTGTTTTAGCTAGGAAACAGTCATTAACCTCTCCTCAGGTAGGCCCATTACTCCACACACCTTATTCTTGCTTATCACATTAGATACACTTCAGTCAGGGAGAAACATCTTCCTTTGTCACCAGAGCGAATAGCACAACCTCACTGATCCACAGAGCTCTTTTGCTTGCTATGTGAATTATTTTGGCATTCTTTGGGAACTAGTAATGTTTTTATTTTTATTTTTTAAATGAAAATTCGAGTGAAGAATGGCCTTATAATGCAAAATGAAGGAAAAAAATGACATTTAGATAATCTAGTTAAATGCAAATCTATTTGGGAATTTTCTCCCATGGAAGATATCAGTCTTTATAGATTATGTTTTCAGATGGACTTCACATAGATTATAGAATATTTAAATTCTTTCTGAGACGGTTTTTGGCAAAACAGCTATAGTAATAGCTCTTATATAGTTAATGGAAAAATTGCCAATAAATGGCTGCAGAACAGGCAACATATTTGGCAAAGCTATTGAAAGCTCCTTGAAACCAAAACAAGGCTTTAATAGCCAAGCTTTAAGCACTTATTTTTGTTATGTTGACATAAGCGTCATAGCTTGTTGACTAACAAAATTTATATTTGTAAGTGAATAACTGGTCAGACAAAAGCAGACTTTGAATGTATCAGGAATAATAGAGAGCTGGGCAATTTTGGCAAAATCAATATGGTGATGAGACTCAGTGTCTGTCTGAGAGAAGTAGTATCCTGAAGCAGTATCGACCAAGCCAGTTGCTGCTTTGGCTGGAAAATAGGAAGCAACTTTGTGGTGTGTTATATATATGTGGTGTGTCCCTGCTTAATAAATACCCAATATTGTTCCTTTATGCCCATTGCAGGAGCTGTTCTGGTTTTCGTAAAGAGAGTTCATACATTTGCCTTGTGCTCTGCTCTGTTCCAAAGCGCGCTGTGGGTCCCCAGGTCTCGACAGTTTTATGTCGTGTGCATTTCTTAGCCACCATGCCTGTTCCTTGGAGCATGGATATGATTTATAGCCCCCTCAAGGTTGCGACTCTTGTAAGCTTAGCATAGGATGTAAAGGCCATCAGTAATAGAAACATAAGATAAAGACCTGGGAATGGGCATAAAAGAAAAAAAAGTTGTTTTGAAGTATTGAAGTTGGGGATTATTACTTAAATATGAGATATTAGCAAATGCACTTTTAGAATGGTGTCAAACTGTCTATTTAGGGAAGTAGTTATTAAAGAATCCTGGGTGATAAAACATTGATGTTGCTTCATGTTTTTGGCTGATATACCATGTACTGATACATGGAAGTGAACCTTAGGTGCTACCATGGTTTTGAACCAAGCTCAGAAAATGTGTTTTGATCACCAAAAAATCAAAATCCACCTGGTATTCAAAATTATAGGCAAGACTGGTCTGCACATATATTTATCACTGTTATAGAAATCAGAACATTCATGCCATATGGAAAAAGAACCTTTAACACCATGCAAATATATAATGATTGGTGTGTTTTCAATTTTAGAATTTAGGATTTTATGATTTAGAATTTTAGAATTTAGGATTGATAATTCAAAATCTATTGATAATTCAAAATAATATACAATAGTATTTTTAATTCTTTTATAAGAGATACTATATGTTTTTGATGCAAATTCAGTATTTTAAGTTCCAAGAATAAAATATCTATAAAAAATTGCTTTTCATATACTGTAATTGAGGTTAGCAGTAAAATTTTGATTGATGCTAATATTGCCTGTATTTCCCTTTTCCTCTAATGCAAAGTTTCTTGCTATTTCTTAGCTTTTATTTATTAATTTGAAAAAGAATAGTATTCTTGCACATTTTCTGTTCCATTGGAGAGGATAGTGATATGCTGAAGTTTTTTTATGCAACTAAATAAATTGATAAATACAGCTGATTCAGAGCGTTTACATAATCTCTCCAATGTCAACAGTCATTTAAATTATCCTAACTTTATACTGAATCTCCAAAATCCAATTACCAGCTAATAATAATTGTCAGTTTTACTCTAAACCTTTAATGATAGGTCACAAGGGATGTTGTACCAGAAGGATTAAATCGTTGTAGACTGTAGCTGTGCCCAGCCTTAAATTACTAGCCTCTTATCTCGTGGTAACAGAGCTACTATATGTTTTGTCGCCATTTTGGCTAAATAGAATAAATGTCACCAAAATTAATTTCATCTTTCTTAAATTAGCTTCTTAGTGTGATTTCTCACTTCAGTCAAAATTTATTTCTTGAGGAATTTAATTTCCTTCTTAATCTATTTTATTTGAGAAAGAGGAAGAAGAACATTCAGGAACAAATGCCTTTTAAATCATTCTCTAACTAATTTTGAAATCTACCCTTCATTAATAATTGCTGACCCCTGCAGGATAGAGGTTTTTTTAAGTCACTGTATGTTTTAAACCAAACTGGTTCTGCCTAGTTCATCCTAGGTATATTCAAGGCTCTATAAGAAAAAAATGGTGAACATGCTGCTTGTAAGGAAAGGTAGTGCTTAATCATGTGAATAGAAGATTTCCCATGTGATGGATGATTCAAGGGAAATGTTGTAATTAGATAGTTTCGTTTAGTTGCATTTGCTAGTTTTTAATCATATTAAGGACACGTACAAGTGAAAAAAATATACTTAGTGTAGCAATTAGTATAGCTGGAAGTAATACTGGCTTGGAAGTTTTTTTTTTTTTTTTTTTTATTATTATCTCTATCTGGGATGGCACTGAGGGGACATTGTCATACAAGGTAGTGACAGCAATTTCTGACTGAATTACCGACATCCTTAAAATACTTCTAATGGAGTGGGTACTTTAAAACCATTAAAAATGCAAACACTGGCAAGCTGCTTTCTGTTGCTTTTCCTGTTCTTACGGTTGCAATGAGCTCAGTCAAAAACTCTGAAGTTAAAATGTAATAGTGTTCTTAAGAAAGAAATTAAAGGGAGCAGGATAGCTGAATAGGGGAACACTCATAAAGACAATACAGAGACGATGGACTCTTTCTGAAATTATCATTCAGCTGGTGCCAAATAAAGAACAGCAAATAGAGCAAAATACAAAAAACCACTCCTTTAATGCTCATAAAAT
>JAVCKT010009927.1:0-13675 GCA_032273925.1 Rhynchotus rufescens | reverse complement strand
TATAGATACCTCAAGGGAGGCAGTGAGGAGGAGGGGGCGGCCTCTTTTCAGTGGTGGCCACTGATAGAACTAGAGGAGACGGCCACAAACTGAAGCTCTAAACATTACACAAGATCTTAAGGAAAAATTTCTTGACAGTGACGGTGACAGAGCCCTGGAACAGGCTGCCCGGAGAGGTTGTGGAGTCTCCTTCTCTGGAGATCTTCAAACCCCGCCTGGACGCAGCCTGTGCCCTGTGCTCTGGATGACCCTGCGTGTGCAGGGGGTTTGGACTGGATGATCTCCAAAGGTCCCTTCCAAACTTAACGCTTCTATGGTTCCATGAAAGCTTTTAACAAGACTTGCTTAAGAAAAGCAATGTTCATTAGAAAGAAGAAGTAAAAAAAGCTCCTCTGTGGAAAACTAAGCAAAACCTCAGGTGTGAGTCCGGTATCACAAAGTGAAAGTTCCTGAGTTTCTTGCTCCCAGAGCTCTTCTCAAAGCAACCTACCCTTACAAAGTCATCCAGAAGAAACTCCCAGAAAAACCACCTGGAATAGGGGTAAGATGTTTGTTGGTAATTTAAGGCATGAAAATGAAGGAGTACAATGCAGGGCAACCGGAATGTGAAAAGCATTTCCAGGCACTGAGAGGTTAAAACAATTATTTGAACAGCTGGGAAAATTAAAATGGTAAAATAATAGCTACCCTTCAAAATTCCACAGATGCAAAGAGACTCTTCAATGAATAACTGATAAAGGGGAAAAAACATTCTAAAAGGGAAGCCGTTTCATGCATGAAGGTCACACAAGTAGCAGTTCCTCTTAAGTACCTGGATTTTCAGACTTGGCAAGAGATGAAGCAGTGGAGTTAACACAGCAGCCTTTTACCTCTGGAGAGCCAGGGTCAAATCCTGAATACTGTTAGTTTTACATGAAAGTGACTTTGGTCATGGCCCTTCTGTAGCTTTTTTGGAAACGTTTCATATCCCAGGACATGCAAGGTCACCATGCGATCGCACCCAGCGGCTCGTTGCCTTTCCTAGGAGAGCTCCTACCACAATCTCACGGGGGTGCAGCAGCTGCAGCAGGCAGAATTGGGGCAGTTTTTCTACCCCGTTACCCACCCTTCCCCATACACCGAGCCTGCTCCAGCAGGAGTGTCACGGCATGGATTTTTTTCAGGAAAAAAAAAAAGGCTTTTCAGGAAGAAATTAACTGGGCAGAACAGCAGTGCTCAGGAGCATGTTATGAGAGTCCAAGCTGGGCGACTGCGCAGAGCGGTGACCAGGGCAGGGGACAGTGGCATTCAGACCTGGGGACTCGCAGCTCTTGCAAGGCCACCTCGAGGACAGGAGGGATGTGAGAGCACAGCTGGGTACGGTCCTTGTGCCACCCGGCTCCCGTTATCCTTCTCATGGGGGATAAATCCTCCCTCCAAGGCCTATTTTAAAACAGCAAACCAAAAATCTTCAAAACGCAGAGGAGAAATGAACAGTTGAATGGGCAGCGCGGCGGGGCTGCCAGCTCCTCTCCCTCCTCCCCATGCACTTCAAATGCACAGGCTCTTCCACATAAAAACTGAACAGACTATTACACGGACACCAGTCGAACCCTCCTTATCAAATAGGGTCAAAACACAGGAAATCTTGAGCAAAAAAAAAACAGTCAGAATCAGAACAGGAGGCCATTCCTCCACCCCAGACAGACCTTCTCTTGTCGTCTTTATGATTTACTAATGCAAAACGGTTTCCAACTGGAAAGTCTAACTCCTTACCTTAAGTAAAGAATCAGATATACACTATGGTATGGACCCAAAGGACGACTTTCTTTCTCCAGCGAAAGAGACTTGCCATTTCAGCTGCAATATTAGAGCATTTCTGCTGCACTAGTTATGGAGTTTACTCAATGTCTATGTTTCTTTCCTCTCCAGTGTATAGTTTAACCCATTCTGGACATGACTTCTGTTTTTGTACAGTCTGTATGAGTCCAGATGCTGCCAGGTGCCTCGCTAATGGTTTAGACGCCCCACACGCTACAAGAAGGCGTGCAGAGATGGAGCCTGACGCCGCACGCGCAGGGAAGCGGCCCCGGGGTGACCACTTCCAGGAGCAGAAATTTCCAACACGCTGCAGAACAGAGCAGGCTCTTCCACGGTGTCTGTCCACAGTCTTCCACAGTCTGCCATACAAAAGGCAGCAGGACTGACAAGAAGGTTTTGAATAAAGGCCTTGGTCTTCTCCCATGGTCCTGAAGGACCCTGTGACACATTTCTGGGACCCCGGTGTTCTGCCGAACTACATATATTCGGTTTAACTAAAATTATGACTGCATAAAAACTAAATGATGACTCAATATGCTACCCTTCACTTCCAATCCTCATCTGCTGGAGAGCTGTTCAGCAACTGCCTTTCCCTGCCCTTTAGGTGACCACATGGCTGCAATGCCTGAACAGATGCCAGCAGCTCCAGCTACGCTGCAAAACCACGTAGGAAATTCAGCAGCTGGGCACCCCCTGCCTGGCTGGGGGTGCTCCTCGTACTGGGAAATCAGCTACTTCATCTCTGGCGTCTTGTCATGGCACCAATTGTGATAAGGACATCAAACAGGAATAGGACAGCTTGGCCCCTGATCGTCTCAGCGTAATGATCAGCGATCAATCTTTTACTGCCCAAGGCAAACAGAGCTCTGCAAGGCTGATGGATAGTGAAGGAAAGCGCTTTGGGGTCCTCTAGGGTCAAAAAGAAAAGGAAGTATCTAAATGCGACAGGATGGAAAAAAAAAAGAAAAAAATAAAAGGTGTCCAGCTTACAGGAGCACCTTTCCACCCTCCTTCGTGAGGAGCTCTGAGTCTTCCCCACGTTTCCTGAAGTTGCTGCCCCATGCCAAGCCACTTCCAGGCTCAGTGAGGAGCACAGGGCAACGCAGAGATGAGTCCATGTCCTTAAGAGCCTCAGTACTCAGAGCCCAAAGACTTCTCTGCTCCTCTGCTCGGCCATGTTAAGATGCATATTTAGAATAAGACAGACACTGAACTCTGTCCTGCCCCTCGAGGGATCTGCAGCCTCCTCTTTCCAAAGCGCCCGCTGCCGCTGCAGGGAGGCGGCAGCCTGGTGTCAGCTCCAATAGCCCTTTGCAAGTGAAAGGAATGCAAAGGGGACAGGAGAGAGGAGGAGGAGGAAGGAAGAGGCTGCAGGGACTCTGGAAAGAGCCAGGTGAAACAAGACGAAGGAGAGAAAGAAAAGATCTGAGCATAGACTTTAGAAAGAGGTGAGTAAATAAAGAGGCAGAAAGAGGAGATGATAGCAGAAAAAGAACAGGCAAAATCTATGTCTAGCTTGCTGCTAAAAGGAAGAACTCTACAGGCGGTGAGAGCTGCTCACGCTAGGAAGTCCCAGGCAGTGGGGAGGACATCAGTCATTTCTAGGCCAGGCCCAGCTTAGGAAGTGCCCACAATTTGATTTTCAACCTCAAAGCAGAGCAGAGGAGCCACAGAGCAAGTCACACTTGCCTGTAAGGGCAAACATTTGTTAGACACTGTCCTGAACTAATGGGAACTCACCCCAATGCCAGGACAGCAAACCCAGCAATCCTCAGCACATCTCGAAAAGATTAACAAAACTGAAAGCACCCTGAGTAGTGTTGAATAGGACCTGACAGGTCCCATAGCACTTGATTCCAGTGTCAACAGGCCAAAAGATTTCTGGCCTCAGTGCTACATGTTTTAAGATCCAGCCCAATAGGAATGACAGTTTGTGGTGTTTTTAAATGTATACAAAGGATTCCAATTAGTTAACCTCAGGAAATCAGGATTAACATCTTTAAAATGCTGTTAGCTTTATATTAAATAAACAAGATTTAGGCACCTGAAGTGCCTGACAGCTGACGGACACTCTGCTAGCAGCGGGAGAAGGTGCTCGGCCAGCTACAAGCAGAGCTGCTCCGCTCCCTAGAGCTTTTCCTTCCCAAGTGAGAAATACCTGACTGGACGACACAACAAGGGGTGCAGAGATCACGACCACGAGCTACCTTAAGTGTATAAGCTGCTTTCTCCTTCCAAGTTGCCCAGAAAGCAAAATGAGAGAACAAGTATTAAAGGATCAAGCTATTAACTTCGGAAGGCTGGACCTCTACGCAGCCCTCTCCTACAATAAGAGATTTCCTTCTGTTTCTCAGGAGCAAATTAACAGCAGCGTAGAGAAGAGAAGGTGCATTCCAAAGGCAATTCCTAAAAATAACACTGCTCACTCTCTCCTTAATTGCTCCAGTGTCACCCTTGGTGAGCCTCCCCAGTGAAGCCCATTAGAGCTAACTGCAAGTCAGCAGGGAAATCAGGGACCCTCAAAACATTTAAGCAAGTCAAAGAGTCCCCATGTGGAAACCAGCCATTCCATGGGCAGCAGAACCGATGACATTTGGATTCCTCCAGCTTCATGTCTCAAGGTTAAGTTCCTATGTGACCAAACTGATGTCTAATAAAGAGCAGGTCGATAGCACTGCCCCTGCAGAAGCGCTGCTGAGGTTCCTCTCCTCCACCTAATTGCCTGCGCTTTCGCAAGACACACAGAAACTTATTACTTGAGAGCCTTTGTGCCTTGCGAGGAGCATCGCCGCAGCCAGCAGCAAGGCTCAGAGCGGGGCACAGAGACCAGGCTCACCAAGCCTCCCAACACGCTCGTGTAATCCCGCTGCCCGGCTTGGGATACGAACCCGACATGGTCAGCGGAGGAGGAGAACACCAAGATACACATTCAGGACACGTGCAGGCACACGAGACCCAGAGCAGTGCTACCCACGACGCTGGAACAGGCTCTGCCCTGCTCTCCAGAGGCTGCGCTGTGTATGACAAAGCTCCTGACCTTCCAACAACTGTTTGGTTCTCAGACAAGAGCAAGGCAGGGTCTATAAGGCAGAACGACGACTCTGTTGACATTTCAGCCCCTGAGAGGGGAGCTCTCCTTTGCCTTTGTGTCAGCCACCTCTGGCTACATCGGAAAATAGTGCACGGCTTGTTCTCTCAAGCAGAGCCGCTCGCCTGCGCAGAGGCTCCCTGCAAGCAGACGGAGGAGGCCTGGGATCACTGCACACAATCTCACCTTTTACCACTTAGCCACATTTACCAAACGCAGCCTGGCTTTAATCCATCAGCGCACAAAACCTGCTCATGCAACTACATAATTGGAAAGACCCTCCTGGATTTGATGGGGCTCTGTCGTAGCAAGTGCCAAGGCCCCGCAGAACAAGGAGGCGCCGGGACCTGCCTTGCGCAGCCGCCCATCTCCCACCGCTTGTGCTGGACACCCCCTAAACCCGGGATCTCGAGGGCTCTCTGCCTCCGGTCCCTGCCCCAGCTCTGACTGTACTGCCCACACCAGAACACGCTGGAGCAAAATAGGAGACTCGCATTTAATAGCTTGCAAAACACTTATTCTTCCTGAACAGCGTGGAGCCCCAAGTGCTTCGGATTTTTTCGTAAAAGCTGGAAAAAGCCTAACTTAAGGGAAATATTACACCCCATCTATACTCAGTAAATAAACCTTATGTGCTTCTGCTCCAGGGAGGCCAATTTGAAGTCTGTACACATGCTTTAAGCTTGGCTTTTGCAGAACAATAAGGTGGCCCAGTGCAAGCTCCCCACAAATATTTCTCTAATGCATCTCCGCCCTACTGCAGGACCTTCATCACGTCAGCTCAAGGCACGCAGAGCTGCAAAGATCACCTAAATCACCACGTCGAATCTATTTTTGAAGAGCCATCTATTTCTGCAAAACTTGAGGACGCTTTCTGAGCCCCTGGATCCTCCCCAACATGCCAAGAGTTGGTGCTAGTAACCAAATACAATAATAATGAAGGGCACTGCCAACATCCTAGGACCTGCATATGTTATCGAGCATATTAAATTACAATAATTCTAAGAACCAAGTTACTTTTAGCACTACTGAAAAGTTCCCCACAGTTCCTGCTAATGTGGCTGCAGGAATTGCCTGTGTTCAAATACAGCAGCTTACAGCTGAGTCTGTAAGAAGCTACTGCTCAGAGGGCACCACAGCTGGGTGTCATAGGGACTGGAGAGCAACTGGAAACACCCAAGAAGCTCCTGGAAACAACTGCTAACACTCACCTACATATTCTATTTATCAGGATCAGCTCTTCAGACCAACTACTCATTTTCTCCCTTCTTCCTCTAATAAGAAGGGACCAATCCCATGCTGAAACACGAGATTCATATGGCATCAAGATGGGACAAACGGTGATTCTGTCTCCTTTCCAGTTCCTTTGCAAACAGCAACAAGTCTCTATATGATAATTTTAAATCTTTCTACAGTGACAAATTCTCCTGTCACAGAACTTTCATAAAAAGTAGAAGTCCATAATTGAAACAGTATATTACTTGCCCTGCTTCCCAGCTAGGAAATGGAATTTTACTTCCTTAATACTTGGATACTTTTTTATTATTATTATTTTAAAGGAGTATAATAGTGTAAGATGAAAAAGTCCTTCCTGAGGTTTACACCATGAAGAAGTGTTTGCTTAGATGTCGTGTCTGAGCCTCCTTCCAGTTCTGAAGCCCCCAGATAATCACGTTGCCAGCCACGGTTCCAGTCCTAAGGACGCTCCTTAGGGACTGCCCTGTGAGGGAACCCACCGACCACAGCAGTGCAGGGGACACTGACTGACGTGTCCCCTAAAAAGCAGCAATCAGAATCCACAGCCCAGGATCACTGACCTATTCCCATGACAACCAAGAGCTCATACACAGAAAACTTCACAACAAAGTCCTGGGAATTATATAACTGAAGAAGAAAGTGCCTCCTAGCCAGAAGCTTATAGCTCAGAGAGCCGAGCTGGGACAGTGCACTGTTCTAAACAGGAGAATAAACATAATAAACAAAATGTAAATATTTACAGCAGTCTGATCTGAAGAAGGGGGAAAATGCTCCAGTTGGTATCACTTTGCTATTTTTTAAGCTTCAGTTATCACTTTGCTATGTTTTAAGCTTCAGTTATCTAATTTTTAAGTTTAAATATCCAGTATCCTGAGGATCCAGCCTTGCTAGCCAAGGTTCAGGCTATTGCAGAGGCAACTGTGAGGTCCAGGACCCCACACACACAGTGCAAGTAGCTGCAGTGGCAAGTCCTGCAGGGAGCGGGTGCTCCCTCCAGGTTTTCAGACTGAGTCCGCAACACAAGGAACCAACTTAACCCTTGAGCAAAGCAACCCCATCTCAACCCTTGGCAACCCCAAGGCAACCCCTCAGAGAAGGGGTTCTCTGAGAACCCAAATATCTAGTACAGGAAGAAAAGGATTCTCTTTTTCCATAAGAAACATTCAGATCAGGTCAGGATTGCAGCCCACACTCCACAAAGGAAGCTAGAACGATCACTACGTACCCTTTAATCTGTGTTGAAGAGCTGAAAAACATTCACGATCTCCTTTCATGAGCTTTAAATTCACTCTGGGATGGGAACTAGGTACCCGCAAGCAGAAAGCCTGCAGATGCACCGTATGCTGCTCAAAGCCCCCACAGAACCCCAAGAAGGGAGCAGGGTAATACTGCTTTTCTGATGGACAGAACCAAGTAACTGTTATCTTTTCCTAACACGCAGTTCCGTGAGGTAACCCGGCAGATGATCTGCTCGGGAAATAAACTCCCTCCTTGTGGGCAGCAAATGTGGACCGATAAACCGAGTGGAAGAAAATGCAGAGGCAGATGGGTGGAGGTAATCAGAAATGACAGCAAGATAAGCAGGCAGAGGGCAAGCAGAGAGCTTGAAGGACACGGGCAGAAGAGCAGAGATTTTACAGACTACACATATTTGGAACGTTAAATCAACAGCTTTCCAATAGCATTATTTTTAAAATCATTCCCCCTAATATATGTAGGGAGCCAGCTGCTCTCAAAACAACCTTTAGACCCTACCTACGATTCCTTATTAGTCTAATTCGGAGCTGGAAGTCAGCTGAACCCAAAAATCCATTTACATGGGACAAATGAGCATTCAGGAGGGACAAAGAGCAAACAGGTTGTCAAAATAATCCTGTCTGCACCTCTGGACACCCACGCTGGGTTAACTCAGTAGAGCTATGAGCTTCCCCAACTTCAGAACCAACACGACACATTCAATGCTGCAAGACCAACCTAGCTCAAGCCTTCAGAAACCGCTTTCCTCCTACTGCAAAGGTAACAAAACTCTAATTCCAGCATACAGCATTTTGTGGATATATTTGTTGAGGCCAGAGGTCTTGAAGAGGCCTCCACCAACTCTTAAAGGCCCTCACAAAGATCTATAACACAAAGACGTTATAAAAGATCAAGTTTCTTGCTGGAGAGCAGAAAGCATCCGTAGGAGAGCTGACACTTGCACTGCATTCAAATCACTGTGACACACTGACTTATACACATCTTGGTCCTATTTTGGAGCACTGAAGTACAGAAAGATTGCCTAAAATGGCTTGAGAAAATCCAGCCAGGACTGACGGTACTGAATTGCTTAGGAAGCATTTCAAGTACACTAGGAAACATCTCCAGGGACGGAGGAGTGTTAGAGAACAAGAGAGTGTCACAAAGCAGTGAAAACCCTAAGCAGGGGACGCAGGAACCAGCTAGAAAGAAATTCTCTCATCAAGTTTAGATTTTGTGCAAGATGAGTGCTCCATGACCTTGGACAGAGAGCCTTGTGGGCAGAGCAAATAGAATCACGAAGCACAAGGACAACTTGCTCAAGCCTTCACCTTCAACACCACACAGCTCTGACCAGGAAGAGCAGTAGCTTCCTACGCAGAGGGCTCATCCTGCAGTCAGTCCAGGAGCTTCTCAAGTTCTCTTTGGCCCTGCAGAAAAGGCTGGTTAAATTGTCCTGTTTGCTTAGTAACAGCTCTTCAAGTGCAGCAGGACCGGTGCCACCAGAATAGCTCCGCTCTCTGCCATGTCCCCAGGTTCGGGTGACTGGTGAAGGTGGTGAATCCTACCCCTACTCCTCAAGTCATCCAGCCCCAAGGCTGCTAAAAAAGCCAGCTGATGGATGGCGTGTGAAACCTGCAAACCTCATGCAGCATGAAAACACCCCATGCAGACCTACAGCAGCAACGAACAGAATAAACCTTCCTTCCCTGATTGCCAGCAGGACCTCGACATCATAGACACAATTTTTCAAGTTACAGTCGAGCCGCCAGAGAACAGATCCAACATTAGCTCCAAAGTTATGAAAGCCAGGACTGCTCTGGAACAGCTTGGAAGTGTGAAGGCGTTTGGGCACTGACCTTGTGCTTCTAGGCCGCAGTTGCTATCGACAGCAATTTTTGTGGATCTGTTTCAATCTAACTTCAGCGGCAAAACACAGCTTAAAAATTGGAAATCAACTTCCTTCTGTCCAAGACTGCTTGGTCATCAGTCTCCCCAGAATTAATCTGGGTAAGAATTTTCACTTCCAACTTGCCAACACAGTGCTACAAATCTTTTGTGGAAAAAAAAAAAATTAGTATTAAAACAGCATGATATATCACAACACTCTCTCACTCCCAACCACTATGACCCATACCAGATAAGCTCCCTCATATACAGGCTACTGTTCTCAGAAAAACATTGACCATCACAACATATAGAGAATACAGAAGCCTGTTAGATAATAGTAGATCCATGTATATGGCTACTCAGTTAAATGGAAACAAAAACATCCTGATAACAGCACAGAGAAAGGGAGTCTCTTCCTGGGAGCCTTGGCCTTACCAGGCCTGAAACTGCAACACGGCTTCCACTGAAGCTTTTCAGATTCACCTGCTCAAAGACCACAGCACTAAATCAAATGCTATGAGTTCTCGTTCCTAACTGGATAGTTCTTACTGTATTTTAATTATAGAAAAAGAATCAGACTTTTTATACGTGTTCAAGTAAATCAATTTTCAAACCAAACAGAGCTGTAGCACAGATCACAATAAAAAAAAGTGGCAAAACACCAAAGAGTTCAAATTCAAGAACAGTAACAGTGTCTTGACTTTTTCTTTCCTCTTTTAGCCATGTTAGCTTCCAATGATCTGTTTGTACTTATGCATTAGGCTAACTTTACCTGCCAGCACATGAGATTGGAACCATTAAGGGAGAAATTAGAGCCCAAAGTATTTTTATCTCAGTGAAAAAAATTTCTAAAGAAATGCCCCCAAAACAATAACAGAAATTCAAAAATAAATGCATGTGGTAGATTGTTTTGGAGAAGAGAAATAGGGTCATCAAGTCCTCCTTTCAGATTAGGAGATGCCGGGTATGGACTAACTGTCGCTGGAAGAGGAGCAGTACAGAAAAGTTTTACATTTATGTATACTCTTGTTTTATTTGAAAATGACAAATTCGAGCAGGTGCCACATTTGGGCTTTACGTAACCCGTGGACCACACGCAGCAGATAGAGATGGTTGTTCTTGCGGGCCAGTAAGTGCCGACGACACGCGGGGCTTTGGGGAACACGAGGGCTCTGTGAAGTGCTGCGACACGGAGCAAATACAGAACTTACGTCTCCAGCTTCACAGATACAGGGGGATTCAGCAGCCACTTCCATTTTGAGCAGGCCAGCGTTTTACTCTGGGCCATGCATCATATATTCAGGTGGCAGTTGACATCCTTCCAGCAGCTCTGCGTTTTTGGTTTATCCCCGGCGAACTCCAGAGGATACGAAACGGGTTTGAACATGCCCCAAAGCGCCACCAGAATGCAGAGGGGCTGCTTTGAAATCCAAGCAACAAGCGTCTCCCTCCTTTGCAATTAGGAGCCAAACGTGGATCATTGTCACCTTCGCAAGCGCGGGTCGGGGGGTGCAGGTGATGCAGCTGCCCTGCTCTGGTTGCAACCAGCAGCCGCTCTGCAGCTCGCGGCCTCTCCAGCGCGTCCCGGAGGGGACCGTTTATTGAGCCATAAACTCCTCCGACAGCGTTATCGCCACGGCATCGGCACAAATAAACGTTGGGAGAAAGAAAGATTAAAAGATTGAACCGACTTTACCAAGAAAGCAAGAAAAACACTTTACAGATACACTTGCTTTGAACAAGGACAGAGAGACGCAAGGTAGGGCACGTACCCACCTGACAGGGGATGGTTGAGCAGCCTGCTCCAGATACAAAATACACAGATTTATCTGAAGCCACAAAGTTGCATTTCAGAAGCTCAAAGAGCCCTAAAGCTTTCCAAGGCAGATAAACTGCATTTCAAGCAGCATACTGTGTGATATATTTATATCTTCTCTGTGAGACTCGAGCAGCTAAGATCTACCTCTGCAGAATCTCAGGAGAAAGAAAAAACACACCCAAAAAAGCAACACGACACTGGCCTTTCTCAAGCCCAGATACTCTGCTCACTACCTCTGAGCAAAGTCATCTTCCCCCAACCACGTGTTCTGCAGGCTGCCCACTAATCTTTATCTCAGTAGCTATATAAACAGTCTGTAAAGCATTTTGTAATGTATCAAAATAGAAGCAGCTCTGTAGAGCCAGTTTAACACTTCCTGCTGATCGCAGATACCTGCAGTGCAGCCCATGGCATCCAATGCATCCTGAAGCTGTTTCTGCTAAGGAGAGAGAGATTGAGGCTGCGGGAATGAGGGTTCCCAGCAGGACACATCCCACCAGGAACCGAAGTGCTCGAGCGAAGCTCCTCGATCAGGACAGGACACTGTGTGGCTGCACCTGATGCATCTTTTCAGTAGCAATAACCCAGGTCATCACCTCCAGATTTAAAGCAAACTTCAGGCAGAGTTGCACCGCTCGGCCTGGCACGTCAAACAGGAACCAGCCTTTGATAAGAATGACTTGGAAAATCAGAAACCATAGCTGGATCACGTTGCCTTTCACCACAGCCAAGGGCAAAGGACAACGCCACACGCTCAAGGTTACACTACCCTATCGCTGGAATGCAGCGGGAGCAGCAAGGGCCTGTTTGCAGGGGCCTGTTTGCCCAGCACGGTGCCTCGCAGCAAACGAGCGCTCCACTTCCCCACCGCTGCCCTCACTAACCAAGAATGCCCGTACACGGGGAAGCTGTGCCACAATAAACCCCTCTGCAGTCTATTGCACGAGCATTTCCCTATGCAGACAAGCCCTACAGCCCTACCAGAAGCAGGTTTACATTTGTCTGTTATGTCTAGCAGCCGCCGGCGAAGCTGGATGGAGAACAGGCGGAGGAAAAGGCTGCAGAATTATGAATGGCTCCCAGCTCCATGTATACACCTCCTATTGACAAGGGAATACATGTGTCTGAGCACACAGCTCTTTATAACTCGCTTTGGCCAGGAGCTAGAGTGCTCCAACGTCAGCCCGGTCCCTCTGTGACACAGAGGCGTCTAAGGAGACACTAAGAGAGCACTTGGGAAAACACGGACAGAGGCTCTTTGCTGGGACACAGCTTTCCACACGCACATGCCATAGGAAGACACCTTCCGAGTCTCAAATCACGTTATTCTGTGGTCACCAGAGGCCACTTTTATTTTCAAGTGGCAGCTGGTCCGAGATCCCCTTGCGTAACCGCTGAGCACGCAGCAAACTGCCCAAATAAAACTCCCGGGAAACTCAGCCTTGCCTGCAGGGGTGAATAGGAAGTAAAGGAAGCAGCAGGGTGACTCCAATGCTCTGAAAAGCCTCTATGTCAGAGCACATTTACAGGGGGAGGAGAACTATTCAGCAAGAGAATTTATACCCAAAAAGTGTCATTTGTCTTTCCCCTCCATCTGGACTCAAGTAAGAAATTACCCACATTTCTACTGCCCACTCTCCTTTTCCTTCCACACCTTCTTCCCATTGGCACGAGATAAAACCTTGGGGAAGGAGCAGCAGCAATTTCCAATTCTCATTATCTGACGGCAGCAGTAGCAGCAGTAGCTCGTGGTGAAACTTGCAGTCAATAAAACACCGGCAATTTGAAAAGACACAATGGGAGCTGCCCCTCCCACGGCTGTCCCATTATCCCCGCTTTTATTAGATTTAAAACCAGCGATTTTTATGCCATAGCTGAAGCTCTGCAGAACCATGAAAACAGGCCACCAGGAAAGATAAAACACTCCTAAATTAAACAGCAGACGCTGCAGCGACGCACGGCCCCACGGAGAGGGAAAATAAGGAGCTTGTGGAGAGCAGCTCAGCCGACCTGCTTCAGACGCCTGCTTTAGGGTCAGATGTGCTCTGGTGGTGCCTGTTTGTCCCCCGTGACTATGAAAAGGAGCCACGGTGATGGGCAACACACGGGACACATAACAGCAAGGGCCTGCGCTGGAAATGAGGGAAGAAAACAAACTTAACCTTGGCGCAGTGATCACTCGATGCATTTGTCTGGGGCAGAAGCGAGCGAGGACACATCCAAGTTCCTGGCTCCGAGAGGAGCTCGGCAGAAGGCAAAGGGAACGGGGTGCCCAAAGGAAAGGTCTCCAACAACACAGGAAGGGGGAAGATGCAAGGAACTGCAGCTATCCGCTGTGCGCTGTAATTTTCATTTTAGAAATCTAGAGCTTTCTTTCTCTGAGTCTAATGTATATTGCACCCTGGAGACATTTTTACCAGCCATCAAAAGAAACTCGCAGAGAACCAGATGCTTCATTAAAGAATATTCACCAAGCCTTATAAAACCTTTAGTGAAAAGCAGAAGAACAAATCACCCGCATGCAAGTGAGCTGAAGCCACACATCCAGCTTTGATTACAACATCCTCCAGGCCCGGAAAACAAAC
>JAVCKT010009921.1:0-10037 GCA_032273925.1 Rhynchotus rufescens | reverse complement strand
TATGAGGAAAGCTGCCATCCCTCAAGGTCATTTTATCTCTTAGTTATATGAATTCTAGGAAAGCAAAGATTCCTTCCAAGTAAGTTGCTGGTTTATCCAAGTGATGCTGTTACAAAAATTGTTGTAAAAGATCCAGTTTTTTTCTAGGGTATAGCAAGTGTGTGTGGTGTTTAGATTTAGGCTTCCTGATACCAAGTTACTGACTCCCCTTTCTCTTCCCTTTTTCTTCCTCCCACTCTCTCTCCCCCAAATCACAAGCCTAATATTAATTAATAATAATAATAAATAAACAAATGAATGTGGAAACATTCTCAAAACCTGTTATCACAAAAGCAATATCAATCCAAACAATGCTATTTTCATATCAAGCCTTGGAATTGTCAATTCTCATTATTTCCCAGTGTTGAGTGCAAGAGGAGAGAATTTCAATCTCTGTTTTCCAGAATCAAACCCTCTGTTTAATGCAGTGGGGAAGTTGAGATGAAATATAGGTCTCAGGGGATTCTCCCTGTGTGAAAGCTTATTACAGCTGTAACAAAACCTTCTAATCGGAACGGGTTCTGTTACACGCATGATATTCTAGTCTTGGGTAAGGGGGAGGGGAATGAGAAAAAGAAGACAAAAAGCTTTAAAAGAAGAAAAAAAAAAAGACCTGCATTCACTCCCTCCTCCTCTCTCCCTAGCCTTGCTGCCTGGATTTGTTTTTCATACAGTATGTTTTCTTTTCTGCATTTGGCCAATGGTCTTCTGAGATCTGTAGGAGTTTTGCTGGGTCAGGCTGTTGAATGACACTGTGCAGCAAAGAAAAATTTACAAACTTGGATGTGCTACATGAGTTGAAAACTGTTTAGTGGTGCTTGGAATATAGAATCCATATTACCAAAGCAAGAGAGCCTAATAAGCCATTTAAAAACAATATTGAGCTGCAGCTGAAGACAGAGAACCATTTAAAATGTGTCACGTTGTCCAATGCAATAATAAAGTAGCAGACAGAACATACCCAAAGGCACAGTCCCTGCCTGAACAAACTATCTCTGGATCTCTGCTAATGACATATAATGGCTTCACTAAAGCAACTGAGAAACAAATTAGTGCCAAGTCTTAATGTAGACACAGGGAAGTTGTTTCCTTTTACTCAGCTTCATTGAGTTGTAATTTATATAAAAGAGATGCAAAGAAAGGGTAAGGGAAGAAAAAGAAAAGTGTAGAAAGATGAAATGCCTTGCCAAAAGTCAGAGATTAAGTCGCTATTCTGCGCTATGTCCACAGAGCTCCACTGCCTTAGGCCATCTGTTTCTTGTGCCTTGTGATGGCTTAATAGGATGGTGTCCACCCAACAGGTGCTTTTGTACATCTTACCAGCCCACAGATACTCTGAGGCAGCATAATCCAGAGATCAGAGCCCACATCCATCCACCTAGGAGAGCACAGGAGGAGAATGTACCATTCAGTGGCTCATTTTAAAAACTGGAGAAAAGACTTATGAGACCAGCTCTTGACTTCTGAAACCTTCTCTGCCCATGGTGTGCTGGAGGAGGCTGGGCACACTCCTGCTTGTTAGTGATTAAATGATTACTCAGTGGTCACAATCCAGGTGCTGGGGGTTTTCTGTTCTCTTTTACTTGCTTTAAGAGGTCTTCATTTGGCTCTCTAGAATGCCAGAGCATTCTGGGGAAATTTAACCTCCCTACTCTTTCTATATCTAGTCATTTACTTGGGGAAAAATATGCCACAAGCATGTAGCACCAGTGATGTTGAAACTTCTGGACTGTATATAAGCGAAAAAGAAAGAAACTTGCTTCCTCTTAATATTTGTATTGCCAGGTGATCCTGTTACCTTGTGTTTTAAAGCTCTCCTGGGTATGGATCATCTCTTGATTCACATAGTTGGCATGAAGCTGGGGAAAGAGAAGGAAGCCCCGTCTCCAAGCACTAGTTTAGCACTGCTAAAATAACAACAGCAAATGCCCTGGTGTTCAGAAGGAATTCTGCAATGACAACGATCTGGAGAGATGAGAAATCACCTGATCATCCCTGCAGCTCATGTGAAGCTCTCTCTACATGCTGGGACTTGAAGGAATGAATCTTATTTTAGTTCAGCTCTCCCATGATTAGCTCCCGCTTATCTCTCCTTCCTCAAAGGAAAACAGAGTGGGAATGGCAAAATTACAGAGACTGTTATGAAGAGCTTTCTTTTAAAAGCTGCACCATGCTGTGAAATGAAATTCAAATAATGAATGTTTCCAGCCCAGTCAGAGCACTCTCCAAGGTGTATTTTTATCTCCATGGTGTCAGAGATTAACTGTACATTTGTCTTAATGGTATCACCCTTTAGTGTTAATGGAAGCTATGCGTGTAAATCCCTGACCATCCAAATGAGAATACACTTTGAATGATCACAATAAATCAGAGTAAATGAAAGACCCCTGCAGGCCAAATTCATCCCTAGAGCAACTCCTGAGGCTTTTAGGAAGCTTGTGCCAAGAAGACACTCTAGTACAGCAAAGGATAAATGCAATAAATCATATCACCTGCTTTATGATTTCAAGGTAGTCATGATGTTGGCATTTTTAATTGAAACAGGGCAAGTTTTCCTTCAAAAATTACTTGCAAAGGAAAAATACCACTGGGCTTGGCCATTTTGGTGTCTCTGTGGTACATACAGGAGCAGATTCAGTTATTTCTTCTTGAAAAAAATAGTCTTCTGCACTTCATTTAGGCACTACAGAAATTAAAGATGAACAAACTATTGTCTTCATGTAATTTGCAGGTTTTTTTTAGAGAAGTGCAGAAAGTGCAACTTAAAACACTCTGATGAAAATAGAGTAAGTTGCAAACCAGAAAAGGTTTCTTCTTACAAGATCCTGCAACTATCTCTTGTAGAAATGACCCAAAATTATGTTTCAAGCATCATCAACAACTCTGCATTTCTTGAAAAGCACATGAATTCCTATTGCCCAGAGTTCCCAAATAGAGCTCTTTGAGCAGAAAAAAAAAAGAGAACTGGAAAAAGAAATGGACTTGCTTTTTTCACCGTAGAACACAGCCAAATATAAAAAGAAAGATATTAGTAGCTAAAAAGTAAAAATATCAATACTGAAGTTGTTTGATGTGAAAAAAAGAAACTATCTTTTTTGAACAAATTACCTGAAGTCTTCCCTCAAAGTGGCTGGTAAAGTGACCTCTTCCTTTCTAAGTTACTGTCTTTGAAGGTTTTCATCTGTCTTCTAGGTGACAAAGACAATGTTTGGCACCAACTTTTCCCTTCTGTAAAGTATACATCCAGCTTAGTGGCAACATCCTTAAATAATTTCTCATTACAACTTTGCAAAGAAGAAAGAAAAAACAAGTCTGGAGTGATCATATCAAAGGTCTGCATGTATTTCATAGATCAGAAAGAATTGAGGTGTCTAGTCAGTTTGGAAATCACCTGGTCATCTCTGATCATTTTAACGAACCCAGTGTTTCTGTACTGGATAAGTCTCAGCTAGAATAATGCAGCTATTTTCAAACTGTTTTCAGTTGACATGAATGGTTCTGCAGAGTGTTTGTTCCTCTGCTGGATACTGACAGACTGACGAAGGGGACCATCCTCTCCTCAGCCCCTCAAACACTTGTTTTTGTCATCTAGTAGAGCTCACAGAATGACAGGAACCACTACAGCTCTCCCTTGAAATTGCAGGTCTTATTTGGCCCACATAACTAGATGGGATAAAGACTCGCTGAAACCTTTTTATTTGTATACATGTTCTCTTTCAAATTCTCCTCTTTCCGTAGATGGGAAAGGGACTTGAAAATCAGTTTTCAGATCTACTTTTCTGTTGAATACTTCTTCAATGTAGTTGTAAAATTATATTGTTTAGATCTGATCTACTACTTTGCATTAAATAGAAATCCCTCCCTCCAATATCTATTTCCAGAACTCAAAACTTTTTGTTGGTTTGTAGTAGTTCTTGTTCTCCATCTCAACTCCCCCTACACAACCAAGGCTGAAAGGCCAAGCACCAAGAATGAAAAGAGGTAGTTCTTTGCCTAAATGACAATCAGGAAATACTGGGATTGTCCTGAGACTTATTAAATTTCCAACCTGTTTCTGCTATGTGAGGGATTATAAAAGTCAGCTAGGAATTTGAGAGGGACCTGCATCTAAATAGAAAGAGGCTGTCCCGCAAACGAAGCCAGGCAATTGCTGTTAGTATCTTTCCATTGACTTTGGTGGTACTGAACTGAAAAAAAAATGGGCTTACACAAACCTGAATAACCCAAGACCTTGGGGACAAAGGCAGGAAAGTGAACAAATGGGGCTTTTTTGTCCCTTCCTCTGAGGAGGGCCTGCTACTAAAAGCAGCTCTTCCGTCCTGCCCTCCCTGCTTTGAGCTGGCAGTCCCACCTGTTATGAGCCAGGAGTAATCAGAGAGACGAATGGCACAAGCGGTATTTTTACAGGATGAACCCACCGGGTCAGCTGGAGGCCTGCTGTAATCCAATATCGAGTTGTGACTGCAGACAGGCCCTGTGCAAGGCTTGGGGGAGGAAGGTGGTGAAGGATGGGCAAAGGGAAAGCGTGGCGGTCCCAAAGGAGGCAGAACTTAGCTTAGGAGACTTCTATTTCCCCGCGGTGCCCCTGAAAAATGAATAGTGGGGATTGTTGATGAAATGTGTGAGCCAGGGGTTATTTAAGGGGGAGGACAGGGGAGAGGGATGAGGCAGGGACAGGAGCAGTGGGAACACCACTCAAATGAACAAAGAGCACATGTGTGTGTAGGCAGTCTGTGCCTGCTCCACATGGGAAGGGGGTTGTCGAGAGGTATCTGTTTCTTCATTCACCTGCTTCTCTCTCTCTCATTTTGTGTATAGTAAATGAGACCCATATTGCTTCAAACTCCCCCCTCCCCATCCCTCCTGGTACCACCAGCTCTGGGTCAGACCATCCCTCCTAGGGCAGCCTATTGTCTGGGTGCTGACAGAGTCCCCCCATGCCTCCTGTGCAGAATCAGAAACTTGCTGTTACAGAGGCTGCCTGAGGAAGGAACACCTGCAAGGAGCCACAGCTGTGGTGGGAGCTGCTCTCCTAATGCTCTGTTTAGGATTACAGCACTCCAGAGCATCACATTACCCCAGTGGCTGCATTGAAACCTGGTATTAATTCACATTAGCAAGGATCAAATTTAGCATGTTGAGAGGGGGAGGACTGTTATTATTGTTTCTGAAACTGCTGGAGTGAACTCTTAGGATGGGCCTTTTGTTAATCCTGACAGTGGCCAGAGGATCTTCTCTGTTCCGGTTTGTCACTGGCCACCGACTCTATGTCCTATTGTATGAATGACTTTAAACACAGCAAGTCACTACTACAGCAGTATTACTTTCTTTTTTACTTTTTTTTTCTTCCTTTTTTTTTTTTCTTCTGGTGTGCCAAAATCAGTAACTTTAAAGAAAATTTCTGGATGCCATTGAAAGTCTTCGGATTGCACAGAAACAGAATGGGATCTTTCAACATCGAGAGAGCAGCTACAGTGCAGTGGAGAATCACGTCTTTGCCATTCCCATGATGGATTGCAGCAAGATGAGAAAGAGGGGAAAAGAGTCTAAGGAATAAGAACAGCAAAGCCTTGGAAGAGATTTGAGGATGGTATGGAGTTTTCCTTGCTTGATAGTTTTAAGAATATGTCTCAAGTATATCTGATCTTGTCTTTGGACAGAGACATGGCTATGTGCCTTTCAACCCTGTTTTCCCTGAAACCGTTATAAAAGTGAGGTGGAGTTACTTTCCTCACCTTAAAACTTTGGGTTGGATATTTTTATTCTCCTTCTCTTACCACACATCTCCTTATTTAATAGATGCTGCTGAGGCTGTTTCTTTCGAAGGAATATAGAGATTACTCATGCTATGTATCAAGAGCAGTGTGTTAAGTCATCTCTCTGTGGCCTCATGATACCATGTTGGTGTTTTTCCAAGACGGAGGCCATTCCACATATACAAAATACACTCCTGATTCAGCTTGAATGAAGCAGATCATAAATATTAGTAATAACCATCACTACTCAGTGATGGTGTTAAATATCAACTGACTGCCCTTCTACAGTCTTGGAATGGATATGAAAAAGGAGATGGAAAAAGGGATTTGAGCAGAAGCCTTCATAACCTGCAAAACTCAAGTGTCTTAACTATATACATGGTTTCAGAATTATCTTAATAGACCATTAATATCTACAATGCTGCAAAATTAAAAAAAAAACCCACAATGTTTAGATAATTGTAGGTGTACTAAAACATGGGCAATTAGACACAAGGTCTATGTTGCATGCAGTATCAGCAGTGAAGAAGGAAGACATCAACTATTGATCCCTGAATGATATTTCTTTGTGTAGAGATAACACCTGACATTTGTTAGAATGTAACCTGGTGCTTGGAATTCTTCTACATATCATCCAAATTTGTAAAGCCAGAAAAGACTGCATGGACCATCAAAGGGCAGCTTATTGCCTCTTTTCTAATCCTGAATATCTCATTTCAGAGAAGCAGCATCTTTGGAAAGTGTCAGAAGATAGGATATCAAGAGCTTTGAGTGGTGTTTTATTCCATTCAACTTGGTGAACCCTGATTCTGTTCCCCAGCTTCCTCAGTAGGATCCTACACCACCCCAATAGGAACTGCTGCACCGCAGGAGAAAGTTAATCTTCACAGGTGTGACTTCTGAACATCAAAGCACAGCAAGATACACCACTTTATTTTGTACATGTCACTGCCACTCTCAGATGGCAAGCTTTGCAGATAGCTTCATCATCAGTCAGTTTGGGACTCTCTTTAGGGGATTACGATAACTGAATGTCAGAGCCTGGTTCCCTCTGGAATCAGTGGAGAAAAGTAGCTGCTGCATGTATACAAGGGCATCTATTGCAGGGAGTCTGGATATAGCCCTTGATCTTTATTCCTCTGCTGGGTCTCTTGAACCATCTTTTCTTTCCTGGTGCTGTGTTTTTAGCATTATTGCTCTCTCTTTCTCTCTGGTCTCTGACACTCAAATTTATTGATGTTCATTTTAATTCTCCCTGGAGGAAAAGACAATAATAAATCCCGCCTTCAATATACACATATGTTTTTCTGCAGGCTCCCAGGTTTACATTGTAGTGTGTACAAGCTGAAGGCAGCTTTCTGCCAAACGGATTTCTCTCTTTAGTGTGTTATCACTCTCTAGGTAACATGACTTCATATAGGGCAGCGTTCAAAGGGCTCCAGTCAGAGTTATGGCATACCCTCTCAAAGACCAAGCTTCCTGGGGAAATCCAGTTATTTATGAAAATCCTTGGAAATAATTGAAGGACACCAGGAAAATCCAAAGATCTAGAGAAGTCCGTTGGGGCTATCAAGGCATGGTCTTCTAACCTGGGCTTGGATACGTCATCTAAAAACAATGTGTAATTCCTATATACCCTGCTACACTGTGGATCTAGGGTTTCGGTGCCCAATAAATATCTGGTGGCAAAGAAAGACCAATAGGAGAGGCTTAGCAGCAAGAAATTTTCTCTTGAACACAACTGGGCTTTAAACTGTCCTGCTTGTGGATTTTGACAGGTTTGTGAGGACAGAACATATTCCCAAGACAACAGGGGAGGCACAGAGAGAGCAGAGAGGAAGCTTTTCCAATGAGATGTAACTGCAGCTCTAATTGCTCCCGATCATTTAAGATCACTTGTCATTTTCTTCAAGAGGAGGCGATGACAGACCAGTGTCTGAATAGGATTCTCATTAGACCAGTTAGTTTCCTTACGCCTTAATTTTCTGATTTCATCTTCAACTACAGGCAGAAGCCTTCTCCTTTTCCTGAGCGTTTGTGAACACTGTTCTATAACACAGTTTTTTCCTCCCTTCCCTAAATTACATGAGGGAGCAAATATGTCCCCAACAAGCCTCTTGGCTAAATTTGCTGAGAATTAGGGTATGGATGCATTGTCTCATATCAGCAATACAAACAAAGCAAAATTAAAAGAACTTGTAAAACTTTGTAAAACATGATATAGAAAATAACATAGTGCCAAAATACTACGCATCACTTTAAAACAGAAAACAAACAAAATGCAGTCAACTTGTTCTTTTCATCGGGACATACACAATCAAGTAAATTGCCTGACTCCGTCATTACAGCACAGAAAATGCAGAAAATCTGTATAAGTGATGAAATTTCATAACCCCTCACTCGCATATAACCTTGCTTGATTTTGACACTTGTGACTTATGATAGGTTAAGAGGTCAACCCTGAAGCATGAGTATTGTTTCAATCGTGCTGCTCCCTCTTGTGAATTACGTTAGCAAGAGCTTGGTCACAGTTATCTGCTCAACAAAGAAATATTGTAGTAAGAAGTTGCAGCATGGTAGGATAGTTACTGTGGCAATGTAGTTAAAATGCCTGAGAGAGTGATTTTCATTGTCGAAAAGTCTACATAATAAAGTTTAATGTAGTCCCTGGGACACATTTTTTTTTTCTTAGGATTTATGAGCAGAGCTTGTTGAGTGATACATATTTTGGTCTGGTCACCAAAATGAAAAATCAGAAGGAGGAAAAAGAAAGCTCAACTGAAACAATGATCTTTTGAGTTTCTGGATGAAAAGATTGATTCTGAATCAGAATGATTTTTTTTCACTGCACTGAAACTGAAAGACTTTTCGCACTTTTGGGTTACTTAGCCCTTTTGAGTTTTCTTCTAATGCTTTTAAAGGCATGCAGATTTTTATTTACAAAGTGGCACTTCAAAACATCTCTAGAAACTCTATTTCAAAAATGTCTGAGAGCTTTTGAAAGGTGAGAACACTGACAGGTTATTTGGCCAAAACCTTTCACTACACTTAGCCTAGTTTGGTGACATCCTTAGTCCTGTCTTAACATTAGCTTTTGCAAGATACACTATTATTTTTAATAATCATAACAAAAATAATATCATCATCCAGCTGTGCTTAGAAGGCTTGGGAACCAATCCTGAATCTGCTAATTTGCTATGACAAATCTTTTCAACTCTCTGGGCTTCTGTTTTACCTCCTAGTCTTTGGCTGTCTTATTTAGTTAGATTTAAAGTAATAGGGTCAGGAACTCTTATATGCTCAGTCTGTTATTTTACACTGATTCCTGGATTACTGCTTCTGCTGTAATATGGTGGTTGAATTTTTGCTCTATGCCCTCATTCCATCAGGATGAACATGGAAATGTCTCTGCCTCTGAAGACAGCTCATTCCATTTCAGAAAGATATTGAGGGAGCAAAATTGAATAGGAAAGCTTTCCATGTGTACTATATACACAGAGATTGTATTACTAGGATCATAAGTGAGTGAAATTGAACTGTGACTTATAGTCATTGCAACCAGTCTTTGCTCAAGAGTGATTAATTTGTATGTGGAATAAGATAGCTGCAACAACAGAATCTCCATCAAAACAACTGAATGCCTCCTCAGAATGAATGCCTATTTTGAGAGACCTTATTACCTGACAGTACATCACTGGATGGAGGAAGGAACCAACTTCACAATTTACCCAAGTCTATCTCCATGTTTCTGCTTAGGAAGTAGGTTGGTGAGGGATGTATATATAAGAGGGAAACAATAGTAAACAATGCATGGAGTATTGGAGACAGATTAGGAGCCAGCACTGGCAGCCCAGAAAAGAGTTGGCAGAGAATCAACATACATTGGAGGCAAAATGCTAGACAGAAAGTCTTGGAGACCCTCTAAGGATCCTCTAGACAAGATCCTCTAAGATCCTGTCTAATAGTTTAATTTCTTTATATATGTGGGCATATAAGTCTTTGGGTGTGTCCTTATGAGCCATTGGGAATGCATCAAAAGATATCTGACTGCTCTGTCTCCTTCCTCCATACTGCTTGAGGACATATTTCCTCAAGCAAAATGACCTGCTGCACAATCCTGAAGCAGGGTGCCTTGGCAAGAACCTGTAAGAAGGTTATGGGGTTATGTAGAGCTGGAAGGTCTGGGTACTGTGACAGGCAGCAAGGTAAGGCAAACCTGCCCCGTCTTCAGGCCTTTTTTCC
>JAVCKT010009920.1:0-14191 GCA_032273925.1 Rhynchotus rufescens | reverse complement strand
GAACTGGATTAAAAGTGAGAGTTTTCCTCAATTCCTTGCAAAATGCCATAAATAAATAGAAATAAAAAAAAAAAAAAAAAAAGCAAAATGGAACTGCTTGTCCTTTTTCAGCAATTTAACCTGAATAATAACACAGAAGCAACATTTAATTCAAAGAATTGCTGGCAGTAAAGAATGAGTTGCACATTAAAAATAAATTAGAATGATATTCATTATACAAATACCAGCAAAACTACTAGAAGTTCTTAGAACATAATTTTCCAAAAATGCACATCTGCAATAAGCTCCAGTGGTGCATACAGAAAGTGAAGCTTGTTATTTTTGTGCAGCTGCTTATCTGTGGTATACCATTTACTGCTGTAGGAGTAAAGCAAGCTGCTAATTCATTTGAATCATCAATAAAAAATGCAGTCCATTTTCTTTGTGTATGTTTTTTTTTTTTTCTTTTTTTTTTCTTTTTTTTTTTTTTTAGTTAGAAGTTATCTCTTCTCTTGTGACTCACACCACTGTTTATTTATCTTATGGTCTTGAGGCTAGGACCACAGCCCCAGAATACTGCTAACTTACTTATAAAAGGACTTCTTACTCAAAGGGCGCCATTAAAACCTCTGACCCTGGACAAGCTGAATAATGAGGGCTACACATACCTTATACTATGCTATACTTAGCATTAGGCTAAGTCTCTGAAGTTTTTATGAGTAGATGAAATGTCAAAGGAAATAGGAAAAAACAATAAGGAGGGAAAAATAAATACTAAAACTAATTAATCACATTCAGTTGTCTTCAGAATTCAAGAGGTCCCAGTGTCCAGTCAAAGGTACAGTATTTCTTTATAATAATAGATTTTATGCTACTATGCATTACAGAGAAGTGTTAAAACTCAATTCTACACAGGCCTGTTTCTTTTTTTTTTCTCCAAAAAAAAATGCTGTAGTAAAGCAGGCGCTTTCATCCAAATGCATGGGCATTTTTTCTAGTATCATTTAGAAAACACTGTAAATAAAATAACTATGCGAATAAAGAACAACAGAAGGAGGAGAGTTTAACAGAAGAAGAATTTCCATTCATAGTTTCCAAACATAGCAATGGCAATTATCAACATCTGTTAGAATTAAAGGACAGTGCACATTCCATGAACAAAGGGATAGGTGAACTGTAACTTTGAGACATCATAAGTAGGTGCAGAACATAAGGCATTAGCAAATCATGTTCAATGAAATATACTCTTTCTGTTACATCTACTGCTGAGGAGATTATATGGAGATTGTTATACTTCACATAATTAGGTATACATTATAAATAACCATTAATAGTCTGTATCGAACCAAGCAGTTTGGACAAGGTGTTCTCTACACCTGCATGATAAGATTGGTTATGGACTGTCATTTATAATTCATTTTATTTGTAAGAATCCTCTAGTAGAAGTAGGGTGTGGGGAGACTGACTATGTTATCTTTGTGTATTGTCACATATGAGACTTATGGGGGCAGGAGCTATGCAACAATACCAGTGGGAGGAGAGGTGGTTATGGTTTTTTTTCCAGGCACTCAGTTAAATTGCTATGGTTCAGTATTTTGTTACTTTTTGCACTAGATGAGTGCAAAACATTTTTACAACTTTTACAACTCAGTCGCATATACTGGAAGTTTTGTTTGATGCATGCTTAATTTTTCCACTCATTTTCTTGGACTCTTTATTCTGAATTTTTTAGATATCATTGATTTTGTGTCACAGGATATGCCATATCAATTCAAGAAAGAAGAAAGGAGACATTCAATGATTTTATTTTAATTTTGACAGACTTTATCCAACTGATATTAAGTGTAAGGTCATTCATCCTTTGTTAAGACTGAGTCAAGAATTCTTTCCTTTGAAAATGCAAAATATTTCAGGCATGGGGCTTAGCATGTCTCTAGACTATTAACGATTTTTTTTTCATATGTCTTCTATTGAAGTGTTCAGAACATTGTCCAATAAACTTACTGCTTAAGGGGAATTGGAAATAGACAATAGTGATGGTGTGCATTACTGTTAAACTCTTTATTATTTATTCACTAGACAGATGGAGGAAAAAGCCACATGAGATACTCTCACTCTATTATTTTTGAATTTTTATTCTGTTTTTGTTGTAGTGACTCACATGATCTGTTTTGATGAAAGTGAGTAATTTACTGTCACAAGCACTTTAGGACATATACAGAGGGTTAAATGAGATAATGGATAAGGTTGGAGCCGACTAGAGAGAAATTTTCAGCCAGACTTTACTCTTCTAATCTCACTAATGTTGCTCATAAATATTTCCAGTATTGCTTCTATTTGCACAGAGTGCTCACATGCAGGTGCAGTTGACTTGCAGTTCTTACCTAAACATCTTTTCAGTTCACTTAACCTGTTATTATCATTCAACCAAACAAACGACTCCCCCAAATATTTCTCTCATATCCTCTTTTCACAATCTTATATCTATACCATTGCCAACTAAAAAGAATGAGATACTGGTAAGCACAGGGGGTACAATGGTTTCTCACAGTGGTCCAGAGAGTCTCCTATAGTACATGGAGTTGGCATCTTGTAAGTTGTTAATTATGGTTAAATCAGCTTAGAATATTTAGTCCACAGAACTAATGATTAGAATATTGTTAGTGATTGAGATGTTAAGGCGGGCTAGAGGCTAGACGGATCAGAAAACAAAGGACTGGGGATGGACTGTTCTTGGATAAGATTTGGATAAAAATGAGTAAATCATAGGGCAACTTCTAAAGGCAGTAGGCAGTAGGTTGCCCTGAGGCACAGCTACTGCAAGAAGAAGTAAGTGTGTAGCAATAGGCAGCCCTGCAGTATTAGCCTGTGTGTATCAGCTGCTTGAGATTCATTGAGCAAGTCTATGTTTAGTGTTACCTCTAAGTGGGAAGCTGGTGTAACATCCCTAGGGCAGGCGCATCCCAAGGCAGCTTCAGCCAGCACAATGCCTTGCCTTGCCATGTCATGTGTCATGCTGATGGCTACAGCGCTGACCATGGGTATCACCCAAGCATTGCTACTAAAGATACAGCACAAGTTTGTTCCAGTTTGATGAAATTTGTGAGGACTTCATAAATACCATGGATTTCCGTTGGCCAAGTAAAGATCTCCAACCTAATGAAGAAATGATTAAGATGCTTGGAGTATTTGAAGGAATCTATGTCAATATCAGGAAGCCATGAGGGAAAGTTCTTTGTCAGTTAAATAATCTGGAGTGGAGATTGTAGCTTAATCTTTAATAGCGATGGTAATGACGTGGTCCAGCCACAAGAACCAGCTATGGCAGTCACAATTGATGCACAGACTGTTAAGCTGGATGACTGAATGCAGTGAAGGAAAGAGGAACGGTAGTTGGTACTAAAATAATGGTACTAAATTTGATGAGAATTTGAGGCTGACTGTGCTCCTTTTTAGCATCTCTCCTGTAGCATCTCTCAACAGTCTCTCCTGTAGACCTTTCCAGAAGAGTTACTGAATTCTATGCCCTCACCCCGCTTTGTGCTTAAAATTAGAGGCTGAAATGGCAGTAAATTTTCTTGTTCTTTTGCTATGTACAATTCAAATTCTCAGCTTCCTCTTCCTCACTCGTAGTCCAGTACAAGATCCATTTCCCATGACTTTTATCACTCAGAAACAAAAGTGGTAGATTTTGGCTGCTACCTATCAGTTATGCAGCAGTATACATCCCAGAAGTGCCAGCAAACAGCTTGAAGACGGTGATTGCTGTCTGTCTGGGCAGAGAAATGAGAATCATGTTTTTGATAGCTGGATCTCTGTGTTTTTCTTTGAAAAACTGGAAGAGAGATATTGACTTGGCGTGAGACCTGCATGGACACAGAGAAAACCCTCTGCCAATTTCCTTGATGATACCAGTCTAATACAAAGATCTGACAGCCTTGCGAGGCACTTGGAGGCCATGTGGGCTTCCAACTGAGAAAGAGAAAAATAGAGTATCTTCACTGGTAAACTGATTAGATGTGGATTTATGACATTGCCTAGCCGGATAACTTTAGAAAGCTAACACTGGTGCCTTGGCTTCAGGTCAGTGGAAAGAAGTGAAGGGGGAGTCTTTTATTTTAAGGCACTGTGATTCATGACCAGTAAAACCCATGGCAGGATCTGCTCTCTGAAGAGAGGCAACACTATTGGCACTCCAATTAGCTATGCTTATAATTGATGGCATGGCTGGAAATCACTGTGATTCATGAGCAATAATATTCATGACAGGAGCAACTCTTTCATTTCAAGGGAAAAGACTAGAAACAGCTCTAAATTGCACATGATTGTGATTAATGGCTTTGTAAGATAAATGATGAGTGAGTGCCTGAGACTAGTGCTAAGAAACCTATTAAGCCACTTTTGGAGGAACAGGGAGGAATAGGGAAGAGAGGAGGGAAGAGCTATCTGAGTGCTATTGCTTGTCAAATTGCTCCAATGGACTGTAATGGAGTATTAAGGGAGCTAGGGAGGTAGTGCAAAATTACCACTGTGAGTGTTCCTGGCCCAAAATTATTTGTAGCAATTCTCCAAGCTTTTGACTACTGTGAACACATCCATTTGTCCTGTGGTATATCCAAAACTTTTCTTTGTGATCAAAGAATCCCAGAGGAAAATGACAACAGGAGAGAGGGTAAGAGAACAAAGAATGAGTTGTAGGAAGCTGATCGAAAGTATAGGATAAGAAATCAAGCTCAGCAAGTCCCTGCACCTTTCCTAGCATATTTGAAGAAAGCATAGTTTCCGCTGCTAAGTGAATGGGTTAGCAACCACTGCCACCCACTGCAGATACACTTTTAGGACTTCAATAGACTTCTACCCAGAGCAAAGATCAGCAGTCTGCAGGATTAGAAATCAGATCTGAGAGACCCAGGGTGGATTTATTTGGAAAGAGGAAAATGATATATAAAAATAACTGTCAGAAACCACTACAGGTTCTCAGTTCATAGCTTCAAGAGTCTGTGGGCTCCTTCCAATCCTGTTCACAAAACAGTAGCTTCTTCAGGTAGCTGGAATTACTGCAATAAAAATCATACTTACCTGTTCTTCTTTACTGTGTACTCATGGCACATAGTAATTCAATCTGTCTAGTGAAGATCTATCTTCAGTAACAAATGCTATGCAACTTTTCATCTCTTTTTCTTCACAACAGTCCTTTATAGACAAGTGTCTGGTGATAAATTTAAGTTTTCCTGCAGATTTTTGAGATGAGAACATCTTGTTGAGATACCAGCTTAACTAATAATATCTGTCTTCAATACCTACAATTCACACCATGGTTGAAGACCCCATTTGTGTCTGTGTTATCCAAACACCAAGAAAAAAAAAATCCTAATGCACTGAACAAATAGATATATATAGTGAAAACTATAGAAAGAGTAATTGATTTTTAGATTGAAATTTAGATCTACTTTGCCAGGAATCAAAGGGATAAATTCAGTTACATACACTTACATATTTGTGAAAGTGAAGAGTTAATACTAAAGATCAGAAAATTATAGAAGAGCTTTGAAAAAACAAGATCTCATATTCATGCTCAAGTTCCTGTTCTTTAGGGCAATGAGTTATTTGCTTCATACAGCTTTGTATTTGAAATTTGACCAAAATTTAATCCTAACAAGCTGTCCACATACTAATGTTTCTTGACCTCTTAAAATTTAAAAGAATTCAGTATTAAGATTATTTTCTTTCTGTTATAATGATTATACTACTTATGTATTTCTTTCCAGCAGCATTTGTATTACATTATCTTGAGTCATTGCTGACCATCATGAGTAATGTTTTCCGTAAACATTATTTCAATAATGTTAAAGTGATAAACACTAAAATTAACATTAAAACATTAACAATTTAGCACTAGTTAAAATCAATTATTTGGAAAACTGACTTGTTAACCTGGTTTTGATTCTTTCAATCTCTTTTTTCCTAGCTTATATGTGGGAGTGAATACACCTCCAACAAAACTATAGTCTTATTTTTCAGCCAAAGTAGCACAATTAATTTGGCAAACTAGATTTTAGTAATCAATAGAACATTTATTACTCCAATCAGAGTGATATCCCATACTGGGACCTTTTGTCTTTGCTTTTTTGGAGTATATATGTCTGTTAAAAGTATCTGTTTCACATACTTCCCTGAAGAGAGAAGCTGAGATAACCTCAGCCACTTTCCAAAAGGCTTTTTAACATTCTTCTATTTAAAGCCAGTTGAAATCAGACTTGATGGAGAGAAAGAAATCTCAAGGACAATTTCTTGCAAGTTTCACAAAAATTTGTAAACTGGCAGAACAAAGAGGTGCAATTCAGTATCCTAACTGAGGGAAACTGAGTTGTTTCTCATTAAATGGGCAGTATTATCTGGCCCATCAAAAGTGACCAGCCAGAAAGAGTACAGAAATCCTGAACTAGCTAGAGAATGTTGCAGGTCTACATGCTTGCATGTCTACAGGCTTGCAAGGGATTCAGGATACATGAGGGCATTGTAGTGAGGAGCTTTAAATAGGAAGGGACAAAAATCCATTGGTGATCATGCTTCATCTGTTCTCCTGCTCATTAAAATGAATATTTTTAAAAGTTTTGTTTCATGTAAAGCTACATTCTTACCTTTTTCATTCTTTCTTAAAGAATGAGAAAGTACTTCCGTGGCTGCCAAATCTGTTCCTCCTTGACATCTGTATTTTCTTTAGTAGAATGAACTCTAAAAATGTAGCATCCATGTCCTGCCCAAAGATGTCTTTTGTAGACTCGTCATGTGGTTAGCAAAATTGCTGATGGAATCTGAAGCTATTCATATACCTCCAGTTGAATCTGTAACCTGGAACACTTATTTGAAATTCACTTGTGTTCAGAGGTTTTTAATGTGAATTCTGCCCTTAACTTATCATTTGATGCAATTTTCTTCTCAAAAGATATTCCTGCCTGAACTGCTCAGGCTGACCCCAATTCCCTATGGGAATTGTGTTTTGTATGGGGTTGCTGAACAATGAACAAGGTCTGCTGTTGAGGGAAGTATCATGGGAAAAAAATAAAAAAAAAATAAAAAATAAAATAAAGATGATTTATAAGAAAAAAGGGAACTATCCTAACAAAATGTTGACAATTTTAACATGTGTTGAAGGTGCTCCATCTACTGAGCTCTGGAATGTCCCAACCTAAAATGGGATTTATCTTAGTTTTTCTAAGAATTAGACAAAAAAGAAATCATCTGATGTCATCTTCCTCTCATCTTCCTCTCCCTCTCTAAGGGAGAACAGTAATGTAGGCAAAAGAAAGACATTAATTTTAGAAAAGAAGGTTGTGAATACTGATGTCACCCAACGTATATCTAACAAACATTTTTGTAGGCAGATGTAGACTTTCTCTACTGTTTAGGCTATGCAGTTTTGAGCCATTTCAAAAACAAGTAGTGTGGCTCGGAGCTTAAATGAGTAAGTCTATAAGGAAAACATGTATTTACAATCATATCCTCCACCACATCTTTATATAATAGATTTGTTCTTGTCACAGTAGCTACCACACTAAAATGCAGTCTTTGGAAAAAGTTTCTGTGCATATTTCTGAAGGCATAGAATCGTTGGAAATTTTGTGAGACTTTAGTATAGTCAAGTTTCAGAGAAGTAAGTGGAATTTTTCTTGTAGCTGAGTAAAAATTTCAGGTCTCGTCTGATAAGGTGTTGAGACAAACACAAACCTTATTTGTCAAACTCAGAACAGTGGTCATCAGGGCACACAGTAAATACCCCAGTGTGTTGACTTAAATTACTGGAAGTAGAAGAAAAAAATGATTTCAAAAAGATAAACAGCTTCAAGAGTCCTAAAGTTCTGGCTACTGTGACTAAAGAGAACAGCAGCTCATCACTTTTTTCCTCTGGCCATGTTCTCACTAGTGTTTGCAGGATGTAGACCTGCCCTCCTTTTCTCATCACTGCTTTCCCTTTTCTCCTTCATCTGCTTATTATTTATCTTCCAAATCTGAAGACTCTTGCAGTGATATGTTGATGTTGAAATGATTGCTCCTTTCCTTCAACTGATTTTCATTTATCTACTCCACTTTTCTTTGTTCTCTTCTTACTTCTTTTTCATTTTCCTCCCATTTTCTCCCTCTATCACTGCTGTCAAATTCATGTTCCCAGGTCCCCAGGGTCAGATTAGTGCCCTTATTCTCTGGCTCAGTGAAAGAACTATAAAACCAAAGCCATGTATTCATGTTTATCAAATATGACTTTATTTCACTGTAGTCTTGCAGAGAAAGATCTCTGCAAAGTCTTGCATAGATCTAGCAGGGCTTAACATATTTTAACTTATTATCCCTTATTGTGCCCAGCAGAACTAAATGTACCCCAGACATTGTAGTTAATAAAGTGCATTACAGTATTGTGAAGGTGAAGGCAAAATTTATGCAAGGAAACTTCAGGAGTGTAGTAAGTGATTTCTTTTACTTTCTCTGATGTCTGTTACTTATTAATTTTAGTCAGTTATGAATTTATCATTTCCTTATTAGACATTTACACTATTTAGTTTTTGGTGCAATAGTTAATAGTTAGTGATAATAGTTTTGATACAAATTACCTTCAGTCAGGAATTTTTGACCCACACATTGAGACAGTTCCCTGTAATACTATCCTGTATATATTAAGACAAGAGTCTGCTGAGAGTTATAAATTACATCCTGTAAGTACAGCAAAACATTCATAAGTCTCTCAGGTTTTATAGGTATGTATTTTTACTTCCTTTATGCTCTTTCTTGTACAATGACTTGCTTCCAAATCATTTTGCTGCATGATAACCAGACAGACTGGTTTGGACAAAAATCAGAATCAGTTCAGATCAAGAGATAATCTCTCACTCATGCAATGATCACTTTACATGATTTTTTTTTAATACTTTGAGGAAATGTAATACCTACATTTCATATGCACTTTGAAAGTCAGTAGTTTGATAGTTCTTAAAACTAATTTCTTCTATTCTTAGAACTGATTTCTTGTCTGCCTTTGCAACAAATATAGGAGAATGCCACAGAATGTAGTTTCAGATCAATGATATCTATTACATTCACAAGAATGATAATGTAGAATTGTTCAACAACAGTAACACACAGTGCCTCTCTTAAGGAGCTTGCAGTCAGAATAAAAGCCTACATTTAGAATGTGCTGTAAAGATTACTAAGACTGGCAAGTCAGATGTCAATTATTCCCCAATTAAATTGATTGTTTCTTATCTTGTGAACAGGACCTGGATTGAAACCAGCTCATTATGAGTAAGCCTCTATGCACCATTAATTGGATAGCAACATTTTTCTGTTGTTATCTCTTTGACCAGATCAAGTTAATGATGACCCAGTGGTGAAAAGATCCTAATACTATTACCCAATGCTTCATTTGCTAAGCTTGCAGAAGAACATCTTTGCTATTATCAGTGCAATTTCTTTAAGAAATGCTAACATCATCTAAAGCTCTCTGTGATAATTACATAACCAGGCAATCAGAGGTCAGAGGAAGAAGAAAGGTAACTTAAGATTAATACATTGCAAACTCCCATTATACAAGCCACTTATTTCTCTACTTGCCTTGCTCAGAACAAGAAGGCACTTTCTGTGATTTTAAATCTTATAGGACTTCGTAGTTGAGAGGAAAGTTACTTTCTGCAACTATAGGATCTCAAAATGTTTGGAGCAATTTTAGGCTGCTGAGAAAGCAATTCAGAAAATGGATCACCACAACATTGAGCTTTCTTATACTGTGGGGTCAAGTTCTTCATGTTAACCTTTCACTTTCTCTCTTTCAGTGACCATAAACATTTACGAGATGCTATTCAGTTCAACCGAAAGTTTTAACCAATCGATATTCTACCACATTTCAGGATGATACAGATCTGCTTCAAGTTTTTCAGGACTAAATACAGAACTTGTCCCAAAACTGGAAAGCAAAAGAAGAGTCGAGTAATTTATGGATACTCTGAGAGGGACTTTGTCTGAGGAGAAAGAATTTTGCATACTACTGGTGATAAAAAACGAGAGATTATTGTTTGTTTGAAAGGTCAGACAAGATCAGAATTGCTCTTTGGCCATACAGGTGACTATAAAAATGACCATGATACAAAAATTGTAGTTTAAAGTATCTGTCATGGACCACTCTCTCTCTGTAAGAGACATAGAGCAGATGCATTATGGCATACATGAAAAGAGTACATAGACTTGGAGACTTGGCATGTAATAACTCTGAAAAAAGTATAGTTTAGTTATGTATCGGAGTAAGTAAATGCTATTCAACAACAACAACAAAAACACCAACAACAAAACAGTGATTGTGTTGGCTTCTGTAAACATTTTTAAAGAATCTGCATTTTGTTGTTATATGTCCATTCAGTAGCCATCTAGCCAAACTTTTTAATTTGTGTTTTCCCCTGACTTTTTGTAAGCTAATCTGTTTTGCTACAGTTTTAAGTAACTATAATGCAAAGGCATGCTTCTTTTCTTCACAGCTACCTTGACCACTCATTATTTTTCTGAACTTGCAGTCGGTGATGGTACTTGAATAAGTAGCAATAACCACAGCCTCGAAACTCTTTTGAAATATCAAGAAATATCCTGATTTTGAAATATCAGGAAATGAAGGTGGGAAACAGCTCTCTCCGTTTCTTTTTTCAAATAATAATAATAATAATAAAAGATTATAGACAAAATGTTTGGAAAATGTGTTTAGTGTAACTGATAAACAGCAGAAAGAGGACAGTTTAACGTATGACTTAGTGAGCTTCACCATTAATCATAGTGTTATGAAATCACAATATGATTATGATCAGATACCTCCTCTGGCTCTTTGGGGATGGGATGGGCTTCCTAAGATAGAATTTGTCCTTTAAACAAACTGAAGGTGTAAATGGTGGATGTTGAAATGACTGAAGATGCAATGCATTTAGATCCAGCTGAAAAAGCAGATATTATAGATTTTTTTTTCTATACAGAGTATCAAATAATTTTAGAAAGAAGGTACCAAGCATTAAAAAGTCACTGATGAAAAACTTCAATTTTGGACTCATTTTCACAATCTGCTAAGATAAAAGGTCGCAAAAACCTAATTAATATAAACTGAAGAGCTCAAATAATACCATGCAGGAAGAAACAAAAAACACACTGGTACATAACAGATTAAAAATAGCTTTTGCTTGTTTAAGGAGAGAGTAGAGTAAGCTAGAAGTGGTGAATACCATTTAACAATCTCAATGAAATACTTTTGAACATTTTGCCAAATTGAACTATCCTTTAATTACTCTCACAGGTACCTGGTAAGACAGCAGTGAGCACAGAATTGCAACTAGAATGGATAAAAATGGGGAAAAATTGTGCCTCTACAAAGCGCAGTGGTAATGCGGTTCAAATCATTATCTCTCAGACTCCTGCATTTAGACCAACATGCATACTGAAAAAATTCCCCCAACCCAATGGGGTACCAAACATATTTCTACTATCATGTGACTTCATTGTCTGTAAGCACTGTTTCAGATAGAATAAATGCTAGGACAGAGAGAATATTTTGGAGTTAGTGATATATTTAGTAAATCATATTTATTGTGATATGATCACTCCTTGCGAATGTTCTGCAAAACAATATTGAGTTTTCTCAAATGGATTTGCTATTCAAATAGTTCTGAGTAGCAGTTTGCTCCCAAGCAATTTGTTGAAAATACTAGTAATTTGATAGCAGTTGTTCAGTTCCACTCAAATTGCATCCTGCCGTCTTTGTTCCTTGGTTGAATGCGCTTAATTTTTAACATCAAGTTTCTAATGTGAATGCTTGCACAAGAATCTTATGTATTTTTTAACAAGTACTTTTGAATATTCATTCAATGCATATTATTTTGAAAAAACATTCCTGAAAGTGCAGATTTGCAGGTAGTAAAATGTGGATGAATTCAAGAAGCTTATCAAAGCTTTGGGGATATGGGAATTGTATTCAGAAATTGTGGAGAGTGGGTTTTACAGAAGAAAGCACTATTTTTGTCTAAAGCTAAAATGATTAATCTGATGAATTTTGTTGAGGTGAGGTTTGAAGATCTTTGTTTTTCATTTTTTGTTTTTACATATTAATAGATTTCAAAGCATGGGGAAAAAAGACGTTCAATGAAACGCTTTCTTTAATAAACAAACAAACAAAAAAACCCAACTTGCTCTTATAAATTCTTTTTAAAGAGTCCTTTTCTGAGGATTGTATTGTTAAGAGAGTCTGTAGTACAGACTACCATAGAAAAAAAGTGGAGCCAGAAGGGAAAATGGAAGGCTTGAGGGTGAGGGGACCACAGGAGAAGCAGGTCAGTGGCTCTGTTGCTCTTGAACAAGGGTGAAGGGAAGGCCCATTTCAGCTCCTTTTTCAGAAGTTTCAATCTCTGGTTTCAATTTGGTAGACTGTTCTTGCTGGTTCTTTGTATAGTTGAGAAACCATATAGCCATTCCTCACAGGTCAATAGACAGCACAGGCTGGACTCTAGGACCACGTTGAATTTTAAAAATCAATTAATCCTTTAGAAAATCTGTTGCAATAGCTGCTCAACTTGACTTCCACTTCAAACTATTATCATTTTCACATCACAGTGAAAAATATTTGAAACTGTTACTGTTCTAATAATGCTTATATTCCAGTAGCTACTAAATTACCCTTCAAATTTTTTGTAAGAATGAAGCAAAAAAGCAAAGATCCGTGTTTCATATGGAATGTCTATTTTCAGCTTGAGGCTTATTTTCACAGCAAACATACAATCCCTATACTCTGAGAAGAGGTTTATGAATGGAAACATTGACACATGTTTAACTTCAGCTGTTAAAGCATAATGGCAAGATTATTTGCACTCATTTACTTTATGTTTCCTTCACAGACCAGCCTCAGTACGTTGTTCTTACTTCCACAATATACTACAGCAGTTAGTTCATTTAACAGCTCTTACTGTTCTTCAGGTTGGCTGCCTTAATTACATAAAATTAGACAATTCTTCTCTCACTCTAACACACACTGATGTTACAGTTTGAGGAACAGTGGTCTAATCCTTGTGAGCAATCTGTGACTTCTATCTCAAGCCTGTTTGAAGTTCGATCCTTTAATCTTCCCTACCCTCAGACTCCAAGTCTCTTAGATGTTACTTCTCTTCTAGGGGATCCCTGGGGACCCCACATGCCTGGATGCCAGCAGCCAATCCCACTCGGCTATATGCCCAGAAATGAGTTCTTGCACAAGACACACCTTAGTACCAGTATGAGGCAACATCTGCTAACTACTTTTAAAATCAGCAGGCTGTGGATGAGAAAGAAGCCCATAGTATCCTACAGCTTCTATTTAGCCGCATCTGTGAACATTATTTTAGAAAGCAATAGCGGAAAGCAATCTATATCATCCTGGTTCAATACGTCTGCTCCTTAGGATAAACAGGGCAAGAAAGCTTCATCTATCATCTTGTTCACTGTATACCACAATTTCCTGATCTGCTACCCCTCTAGCCCTCATCACAGGCTTCTGCTGCATATTTCAGTCTGTACCATGCTCCCTCCTCCCATAGTGTTGGGCTCAAGGGTAGTGGCAAGTGCCTACCTAGGCTTAGCTTTCCTGGGCCAGCTGTCTACTTACTAATAATATTAACTGACACTGCAAACAATCTCAGAAATACTGGTGATTAAGACTTTCCTGCTCTGGCCAATGTCTCTCAAGCTTTTCTTCCCATCTGCCATCCTTACAAGTGCTGTTGAATGAGTAGGAAAAAGGCATACTTTCCCTGTAAGTCAGTGGGAGTGTGGGGTCATTTTACTCAGAAGTGGGTAGCTGCAAAGTCTTTCCAGGCAAATGACATCTGTGGGATAAATATCAAGATTGAATATATCCCACTATATAGTTAAAAGATACTAAGATTTTCTCATGAAAATATTAAGTATTTGCAGTCTAGGTCCATACAAGAATTTTGATTCTGATATCATAAGAATGCTTTTAAAACAGAATTGACAGGATTGGTTGAAGGTGACTTGTAGCGGGAGTAAGAGCAAAGTAAATGTCAGCAACTTTGTGTGACAATCTTTTGGAAAGAAATGATGTTCATAGAAGCAAGAGATAATTTGCATTCTTTGAAAATAAAAGTGGTTCAATGAAAGAATTATCTGACTGCTACCATTTCTCTAAATAGAAGAAAATTGTAGAAGT
>JAVCKT010009919.1:0-20302 GCA_032273925.1 Rhynchotus rufescens | reverse complement strand
AACTACATTATATATTAGGAATGCCAGAAGTAGGTCCGGCACTGAACAGGTTTTAAGAGTCAAAGAGGAAATTGAAAATGAGTCTGTGAAACTTCATAACAGTTTACGTAAAGAAAGGATCTGTTTTGAGGGGTACATGGGAGATGAAAAGCAGAAATATAAACAGGCGTGTGAAACTGTAAAATCCCATTACCCAGCTGTTTTGGTTATCCCTTATGATACTCACATTGATATTATAGGAAATTCTTCTTTGACTTTTGAATTCACAAGGGAAGTAAGGAGAAAGATTGGGAGCCAAAAGAGTAAGCTAGAAAGATCGTGTTCATATGGCCGCCGCAAGTGAAAGGAGCCACGTGTGATCCTCAGTGAAGGGCAGCAGGACAGTATTGCTCGGATAAGAGATTTAGTTTTAGTTCTAGTTCTGTTTTAGTTCTGTAACCTCTCCCATAGGATTTCAGAGCACTTTACTGAACATGAATCAAGCTTGTTTGCACTAAGTAGTTGCCGTGGGCAGTTTCTTATTCCATATAAATTTAATCTCCCCCAAATACCAAATTAGATTTGGAACAGGAAGCAAATCATCCTTGTGTCTGTTGTGTCATACTGAGAAAGGAGGAATATTCAGAGTTACTAGCATAGTTAGACCTACCAAAGCTAGATAAGCTGATCAGGTACTAAATACGACAACAAAGTTAGGATATCTTTGTGAAAGGTGGGGGGACACTAAACAGGAAGAGTGGCCTTTTTCCATAGCCGCCTTCGTCTGCAGGAGAAAGACCTTTGAGATGGATGAGGGAGGTAGAGCACATTTCTCACATTCTGAGAGACGCCTTAGACATTGGCACCAGAAGTTCTTGACGCAAGAAAATAAGTGAGTTTATTTTCATGGGAATGGTGGAGTTTATTCATTGACAGCAGGGCAGCTCCTGCAGTGTCCCTTGGCAGTGTGTTATTCAGACATGGGGGTATATCCAGTTTTGATGTGAAAATCATGAGGCATTTAGACTTCCAAGTTGTCTTTTGCTTATACAATTCTTACCCCCCAACACAGGGTCCAAGTCATCTCCAGTTATAGATTCTGTGATGAGTATTTCTTTAATGTGTGAAGCTGGTCAGTCAATATAATAACTAATAGAGGACAGAAACACTATTATGCCTTACTAGTACTTTCCAGTTGTATTTTCGAAACCAATGTTAGAGGTTTCAAGCAGTGTGTGCCTGCTGCCTTCATAAGAGTCTCAAAATCTAATGAAGAGTTAGTTAGCACTAATTACTTCCTAGGCTGATTGCCTTGGAGCACTGAATTTCCCTTTTGCGAGGTACTATGCAATAACAGAGATCATTAGTTTCATACATAGTCTGTATGTGTGTGTGTGTGTGTGTGTGTGTATACTTTTTTTTTGTGACATGAGAATGTTTAAAATACTTTGTCAAAACATACAGAACATCTGAGCTCTTTTCTTATGTAGAGGCAAAGCTTTTATATTTTTAAATCATTAAAGAAACGAGCAATACGAAATACTGTGTGCTGCATTTTCCTTTTCTTTTTCCTTAAACCCACTGCTGTTTTTTTTTTTGCAAGCCCATTTTGCTTTTAGGCATTTTCTTGCCGTGGCTGAACATCCGTTGCAATTATGCCAGAGGAAGATCAAGTTGTTAAACTACTGCCAAGTCTGTGTATTAAAATTTGCTGTCCAAGTGGGTAGATGATGAGCTTAAGGAATTTGCTGCATTGGAAGTGTGGGTGTGCGGGGAAGTGTTTAAAGGTGTAGTTTCTTCCAGCAGATCTACTAAGAGGGAGTTAGGGGTGCAGCTGAACCCGGGAGCCCAGAATCAGGCCCTGGAAAAGCTCCCTGTCTGGGACCGTGTGGACGGTTCTCCCAGGGTTTGCTTTTCTGAATACTCCCACAGAGCTTAAAGACAGGAAGTTTTTCAACCTTAGAAAAGAGAAAATCCTCTATGAGGGATAATCCTCTAATGAAATTAGTGCTCCTTTCTTGTGTCTAGACTGGTCTTTTTTTCTGGGCTCGCCATCTTTTTATGATTCACAGCCTTAGCACCTGCTATTCACCTCAGTGAATATTTAAGGCTAGAACGGTAGGTGGGTGGCGCTGGCACCCCGTGAGCAGGGACACAGGTGAGCAGTGACAGCGAGTTATGGGGCTTTTGAACCAAGCTTCACAACAGAGCTTCACTGCGCAGGTGTCATTCAGTTCTTGCTCCCTGGGTATTGGGTCAAAACCTGGAAATCTTGAAAAGATCGCCGTTAAATAAAATAATTGATTTAAATCATTACAGGTAAGTTCCAAGCCAACATGCTGCTTCACTTGCACATCAGATCTCATTTAAATAGAGACATTTAAATAACGTGACAACCATGCTTTGGTTATAACAATTCCTTTTCACGGCCACTTTTAACACTCCCTGTTGCCGCAGTGCCCTTGGCTGCTGAATGCTCCAGTTGGGTGTTTATCCTGCTGACCAGCCTTATCTCATAGATTCCTGTTGCTCTCCCATCTGCTGCCTTTCATCTTATTTTATCTGATTTCTTTGAGCAAAAAGAGCCTTGCTTATTGCCTTGTGTTTATGGAGGGGCTACTAAATTGGGGTCTTAGTCCACGTTGCGCTAGTCAATATTATCTATTGCTGTGTGCAGGCTTTCCGGGTGTACATTTTCATGTCAGATTTGCAGCAACATCATAAGGAGAAGCCTCGCGCTTGTCGTCTTTGATGGTCTGCTGTAGCTGTGCAAGGGCAGGGTAATGAGCCTGTGACTCCGGCTGAGCTGCTCTTTGAGGCTTAACCCCACAGAGGAAACTGCTTTCTGCAGCAGAAAGGAAATGTCAGCTGGGATCCGCTGGGAGAGACTCGTGTTTGCTGTCAGACACTTAACAACATTTCAGCAGAAAAGCAGCGTTGCGAGTGAGTGCGGCTGCTATTTCTTACCTGCGCTCGTGATGCAGATACCACGGAAAGCAATAGATGTTTAGCAAAAAAAGACAGCCCCATTTCAACCTTCTTGTGAATACTTAACACAAATGCAATAAAAAGAATCAGTATTAGGTCGCTAATGCTCGCCAGCTCTCATCCTTACAGCTATTTTTATGGCAAGCAAAGCACTGTGTTATCTGTTAAGCTCCACTTGGCGCAGGCATTTAATATTGGCATATATTGAAAAATGCCTTGGAAGGTGTATTAGATTCAACTCCTAGATCTAAACCATTGAGGCTGACTCAATATTCTCCGCACCAGGTTTGTGCTTTTAATTTGAATAGGAAATTTGCCCGTGGGACCTCAGCAAAATATTTCTCCTTGTTGCTGTGCTGACATTTGCTGCCCTTCACCAGGAGGGAACACATAACAGTTTGTTCTGTAAAAACACAAGGCCTAATTTTGACTTAAATCAAAATTCCCGTTTACAAAACCTTTTTTTTTTTTTTTTTTTTTTTTTTATTGCTTTCTCTTTTTTTTCCCCTCAGTGTCACAAATACCAGCACACGCTCATGGCCTCGGTTCCTGGCAGCACTGAGTTTGTTGGGTGACACAAAACATACGTTGCTCTGGAACAGCAAAGGGAGGACAAAACCTCCTTTATTCTCCATCGTAGCCGTGCATCTAACCACACAAATGTTGTTGTTCCTAGGCTTATTCCAATGCTTGTTCAGTTCCTATGGGAAGGAGGTCGCTGCAGGTGGAAAAGGCCCTTCCTGCAGGTTTGTTGTCATCTACGTCCTCTGCAACCTCGGAGCCGCGCTGAAGCTCTCCGTGCGTTTGTTAACAAACACATCCTCCAGGGACCTGTCACGCCTCCCCAAAACTCCACTGCCAGAATGCCGTTTCTGTGAGGAAAAGGGGGAATCTTACTATTTTGGGAAACCATCTGTTTTATTTAAAAAAAACCCAGCAACTAAGGATTTGGAAACATGAATAGCACTACTACCAAATAACTCATTCTGCAGGACAACTATTAGGCTTCTCTCTCCATCTGGCCACACTGGGGACTTTGGAAGCCCAAAGCCAGGCTGGACGCCCCCAAAGCTCCTCAGCGGGGATTAGCTGGTGATTGAGTACGTGGCCGAGGCGGCTCTCCCACCAGGAGAGGAGGAGATGAACTCAGCAGCTCGTGCATCCGGAGGAGCCGCCGCCTTCGCTTGGCTCCGCGTCAGGCCTGGGGAAGCTCCCACAAACAAACACACGCGTTCCCGTCGTGTTGTACATCTTGTGCGAGGGCGAAGCGCCGCCCAGGGACAATTCCCTGCGGGCAGAGCCTTTCTGTGGGGACTTCTGCCTCCGAGTGTTCCTGGGCCTGTGGCTGCTCTCCGGGTTATCGCCGATGCCTCTTCAGCTGCGCGCAAGAAAACCCTTGTGGGAAGGGCACGGGCTCCTTGAAAATAACTCGTTCCTCCTTGTTTGGGGAGACTTCTACCCTTCATCGCTTACTGGTGAGAGGAAGTGACCTGTTCCATCACCTCTTTTGAACTATGAGATGAATAATAAAGTCAATTGTGTGTATGTGTGTATTTATTTAAACCATTTTCACTTGGCTTCAGGGGGTAAGAGTCTTCCATGACTTCTGCGATGGGCTGCATGAAGATAGCCAGACAAATAGGCAGGAATCTTTTTTCTTTTTCTCCTTCTCCTTCTCCTTCTCCTTCTCCTTCTCCTTCTCTTTCTTAAAATTTGATTAAAAGCACAGAAAAATTAAGTCCAAACCGCACAATATACAATTGATAGAGTCCAGTCTGGTTGTACTTATTTTTCCCTTGGTTACAAAGAACTGCAGAATGCCTGCCAGAAAACAAGTCCCTTCTTCCATTTAACACAGCTTTCCTTTGTCTCCTGATACCCAGCAATGAGCTTCAAAATCAAACATCTGAAAGTGACTCAGTTAAGACGAAATGTACCTCTAATGGCAGCAGCTCGCTGCTGCTGGGACATCCCTTCCAAACTATTTTTTTTCCAGGAGGATTCTCCCCACCTTATTGCTACTACCTTTGAAAGAGTAGCAGATCAGGATCAGCTATTTTAAGTATATTTTCTGAAAAAAAAAAAAGAAAAAAATGCAGAAAAAAAGTATAAAATACTGGGGGGAAACCCACAATTTTCTTATTTTTTGTACAGGTCAGATACCCAGATGTCCTCTTTTTTTTTTTTTTTTTTTTTTTTTTTTAATTCTGGAAGTAGGACATGAGGATTTGGCTCAAACCCAAAAGAACTGAGGCCCAGAAAGTCATTTAGTTAAGTTGTGCTGCAGCAGCAGAGCCTGAGGAGTGAGGAGGGGACTGCATGGAAGCAACGCCTTGCATTTCTTGCTCCGTTAATTCCTTGCACCGCCGAGTGGGAAATGCAGCCATCTCGGAGCGCTGCGTACAGATGGTGAAGCCGTCGCGTAGACTGAACCGCTTGGAGGAACCACCAGGCATCTTCTCCAAGGTAAAACCCGGAGCTGACAGTCACAACTCCCGCCCAGCGAAGCCGTGAGCAGCAGGATGTATATAGTGCATATGGAGCTGCATTCTCCTGAGAGGCGCTCCAGAAGCAGCTTGATGTTTCCTGGCAGGTTCAAGGGCGGAAAGTGGAGACGGGCTCTCTCAGGTGAGGTCTAGACTAAGAGCTGCTGGTGTCCCCTGCTTCCCGGGCATGCACCGCAGGCGCAGGCACCATCTCCCCCGCAGGACTGGCAGGATTTGGTCCCACAGCGAGCTTTTCTCACGGCTGCTGGGATGGGAAGCAGCGAAGCAAGGACGGGAATGCTCCAGCGCGGTGCCATAAATCCGGGGAGCGCAAGAGGGAGCCAGATGCTGCGCAGCTGCATCCCCGGCCTCCCCGGGCTGCGCTCGCGCAGCTGCCTCAGCTCCGCAGGGACAGCGGCGAGAAATAAAGTTGTCCTCTGCTGCAGAGCCCCCGTAAGCGGAGCTCACGTTGCATTTGTTTGGAACAGATGTGCAGGAGGAGTTGTACAAACGCACATGAAGTGCTGTTTCATCAAATAGCCACCCGAAAAGGATTCTCTCTGGGTTATATAAAAAGGAATCGAAGGAAGCAAGTCAGGCAGTCGCTGATATTACACTTAAGTTAGGAGTGGGTAAGATGGCCTTCCTGCATGATGGCCTTCCTGGTGGTTTTGGCCCATCAGAACCGAGGAGCAGTGGGAAGCTGTGACTAATTTAGCCCCATCTCCTGTTGGCACAACTAGCACTGAGGTGGATGGGCATTGCTGGTGCATATTCAGCACGAGCACGCCTCTTAGATAAGACACATCCAGGGAAAAAGCAAAAAACAAACAATCAAAAAAATCCCTTCACTCTCTTTTTTTTTTGCGTGAATTTTGGCAAACCTTCCCTAGCGTTCCAGTAAAAGCAGCATATCTCCTTGGAGGTGCCCTGCCTGGCGGGCACGGGGGAGTTACAGCCCAGCACACCCCAGCAAGCAGCCGTTTTTACCACCATGCAGTTGCTTCTGTTTATTAGGAGATAGCTCTTGTGCAGATGCATCCCCTTCTTTGCGACGGGAAAGTTTAATGAACACAGTAAACACTGCTGAGAGGTTTTTCCCTCTAAGTTATACGAACGCTTTCCCCGTGAGTTAAGGGATTTGGCATTTCTCTCAGGCATACTTTACATTTTCCAAACTTTCCGAATAACATATTGAGAGACTTAAGCATCTGCACTGCCAAGCCAAATGAGAGAAGAAACAATTTTGCAGTCTCATTAACGCATAGCATTGACAGGCCTGGAGGGGCTGTGATTTTATTTACATAGAGCAGAGACAGGCCTTTAGGGAAGTGCAATATTATTTACATAGCGATGTCCCTTCAGGGGGGCAGCCTCATTTAGATGCAAAAGGGACGGGAAACAGGGGCATTCTCTTGCATAAACACAGCTTAACCTCTGCTTGCAAAGCCGGGCTGGAATACCTGGCCTTGGTAGCAGCTGGGCGCTCTCCCCGTGCGCGCAGGAATGTAGCCCCTGTCCCTGCACACACATCTGCTGGTGGCAAAGGGAAGGAAACACAGGAGGGAGGCAGCTTGAAGACAAACAGATTAAAAATAAAACAAAAACAAGTTAGCAATTTTTACTATAGCTTGAATTACATTTTTTTTTTAATGCTCAGCTTCAACTCTCCTGCTCAGCCTCCTGAAGTCAAAGCCCAAATAATTAGTTTCACTTGAACAATGTCAAATAAGAGCTAGTATTGCTGGTTGGGTGCTGTTTGCAGAGCTACCTTCCCTGCTGATGCCCCTCCAACACGCTTTGAGGTTGCTTACAGCCCGCTGCAGCTTCCCCCAAACTGCCCACCCTCCTCCTCCTCCCTGCTCGTGAATGGGCTCTGGTTCACAGAGGCCCCAGAGTCAGCCCAGCAGCCTCCAGAACTGATGATTAATTGAAACCAGCTGCTTGGCTCCCTCCCTCCTTCCCACAGACCACTTTGCATTTATATTGTAGCACATGCCTGGCTACAGAGCTCTGCTTAGTTGTTGTTGTTGTTTTTTTTCTTTTCTTTTTTTTTTTTTCCCCCCTTTTAAAGAGCATATGGTAGTGATACTGCATAAATAAGTGTAGCTTTCACACTGCAGTGCCTGTTTGTGGGTTGTAGTTGTTTGCATAGGAGGTAGGCATAGTGGTAAGCTTAGCATGTCAGGTCACCAGCCTCAGGAACCCCAGAAGGTATTTCAGCAGGGAACTCCTACAGGCTTGGGCTTGTGTTATGTTTTCAGTTTTTTTAGGCTGTGTTCTCAGTTTTTTAATGTGGGTAACCTTGAAGAGCCAGCAGACTCTTAGTGCAACCATAGGCATTGCATATTGAATACCTAATGAGGGATATGAGAGCCCTAGGAGTGATGTTTGTCTTACCAAAGTTTAGATGTCTAGTCTGAATCAGGCACCTAAGCCCCTTTCGTGGTTGTGGGGATAGACAGACTCCTCTGAAGGATAATTCATCCCATCTTTGACCTGTTGGTAAGGCCTGCTCTGCAGACAGACACCATCTACGTCTTCCTTGCTGTAGAAACTATTTGGATGACCAGCACAAATGACAACTTGGAGATAGTTTTGGATTCTTGCTACTTACTTTTAGCCAGGCAATTTGCCTCTACCTCTTGTTCGCCTGTTTTGGTTCTGCCATTGGAAACACAGTCTCCTGGTACACAGAGGGATGAGACGACATCCTCTAGCTTGTGCTCAGCATTCCTGTGGATCCGCTGCAGTTCTTGGACCAGCACCTTGGTGGTACAGCCACAGCTGGAACGTGGCTTAGTGTCCTCAGCCTTGCAGGGCCCGGAGCCTGGGATTGCCCTCCTGTTTGAGAAGAACCCTTCTACTCAGGCCCATCCCGACCTCCTCCTGTGCTCCGGGAGGAATATCCTGCCTGCCGGGAGTGCTGCTGTCCTAACATGTTAAACATGAACGTGCCACGGGCTTTGCAGCGAGCTGCGTTCGCTCCACGCTTTCATCTGAGCTGACCAAATTTTGAGTTTTTACGCTCATGTCAAGTGACATTTTTGCTTCTTCGGTCTCAGCCAGTCCTAAGGCAGATCCTCTGCCGCTGCTAGGCCACGTACGCAGACAAGGATGAGTAAATAAATACCTGGGTCAAAGCACTAAAGTGTTAAGAAACCTCTGTGTTGTCCCCCAGGGTGAGCCTATTGCAGCTTGTAAACACTTGCTATCTATTTCCATGCAGTAATTAAAGCAGTCACCGCCACCAACTGAGTATTACATCAAGAGGCAGATAATTTCCCGGAGAAAGCAGCTGTATTGCCACTAACGAGGCTCGGGCTCAGCAAACGGCACCGAGCACTCGCCGCGGTAGGCGCAGGTCTGGCCCACGAGATGCAAAGGCTCCTTGACAACTCTTACGAGTGTCATGGCAAGGCTTTTGTTCCTCCTACTGCCCTTGTGTCAGCTTGCAAAAATCTGCCCGTTGTGCTGTGAAATTTTGCTTTTTAAAATGTTGACTGTGAGCAATCATTATAATCCCGTTAGGTAACAGTGACACAGGCAAGGGCTCTGGTGGGAGAGGGCAAGTCAGGGCAAACTAAGCAAAATGGGAGGGGGAAGCACAGGCCGGTGCTTTTCTGAAAGAAAAATGTTTTATATTGTTTACTTTATGGAAATATCTGTTTTCAGAGGCTGAATTATCTTGTGCAGGTCTGGAGCAGGCACGTGGGTTTGTGAGAAAGGGTTGTGTTCGCTTCGAGCGGCAGCTCCCCGTGTTCACGGGGAAATTGCGCTGCACGTAATTGGTGTTGTCTAACTGGAAGGCTGGCCAAAACGAAGCAGAATTGTCAAATATTGATGCTAAAGAGTCTCTGCAGGTTTTTCACAGCTGCACGAGGCTGGCAACAGCTAAAAACAGCTAAAATAACGTGATTATGACTCAACCACAGCTCAACAGTTCAGTCTTGCTCCTGGTGCCTTCTGCAGAGCGCGGCAGGGAAGTAAAAATTAGTATTTTCCCTACCTAGACAGAAGCCTTCAATCTCCAGGGCCATCAGTCTGCACCACTGACAAAGACGGAATGAAAGGCAAAACGTAATTACTTGCATATTACTCCATCTGACATTTTAAATATTAAGACATCTATCTAGTCTGAAATCACTCATGTAAATGTATTTGTGGCACGCTAGGCTTAGGAAATTGTGACTAGACGAGGCAATAGCATTCTTCAGTTCATTGGGGCTCCTCTTAGGATCAGATTTGGTTTTCCTTAGGTGCATGGATTATGTTAGAGCCTCATGCTGGGGAGTTTTGGTCCCACCTGTCATGAGCTTCTGTTTGCTGCTGGAGATATTTTCCATGACAATTCGGCACATTAACACGAAATTTGAGGTAATGCACCCTTTTTTTGAAAACTGAGCATTATGTAAAGTGAGCGTAAATGTCATGTGTTTTCGGAACTGTCAAAACATTGTAATTTCTTTTTTTTTTTTTTGCTATTTTATAGATTAAAAAAATGAGGCAAAGAGGGCAAATGCTTGCCTGAGGCTACACATTGGTTCAATAGCAGAATAAAACCCAGCAATAATCCACTCAGACGACTGAAATATTAACACTTTGTCAGCTTAAAGTGTTCAGAAAGCATGGGATGCGAGACCCCATGTCATGCGTGTATTGCCAAGATCGTGGTATTAAAAACCCTCATGGAGAGTGCTTTGCCTTTGAATTTTGCAGGTGCGTATTTTCAGCCCTTTAGCTGAAAAGCAGATTAAAAGGCTAAAAATGAGAGTAGCATTAAAAATAATGATGGCTGGAATGTCTCGTGTTTGCAGCAATCTAAGCTGGTGCCTTAAAAAAAAAAAACAGGATATAAACAGGATATAAACAGGATATATTGTGGCTAGTGATAACATTGTAAGAGCTGCAAATCCGTATTTTACACTAGTGTTTAAGCTTATTAAGTGAAGTTTAATTTAATTAAGTTTTAATGGTCTAGCTCCATAGCTGTTAGTGCACGTAGGACACTGCCTGCTTCCCAGGCTGGAAATCCCTCCATCTCAGAGGACACCGAGGGGCCATTTAGGAATAAGGGGTGCCAAATGCAAAAACAGGGGCGGTATTTCTCCGTGCAGGGCTAGAACTGAGGCTCAGGTGGGTATAGGGGCAATTGCACCAGTGTCAAGAGAAGTCCCTGGCCAGCAGGTCACGGCCACCTCCTTGCCTTGGACGAGGCCGTTGCCTGCAGACCCATGGAGATGATGTGTGGCTCACTCCTAGAGACATTACACCTTCAGATGAAGCTGAGAAATCGAATCCTGGCTGGGAATTCCATGGAAGTCATTCTGTGGTCTCTTTGCTGCTTTATAAAGGATATTTGGTGACAAGCACGAGAACGGCCTGCTCCAACGCAGGCTGTCCCCACTTTTAGCATTCCTGAGCATTCCTGCTGCAGTCAGCAATGCCTGTGCTTTGGGCAGTTCGAGGAACTGCAAAATACTTTGCAGAAGTTATATAAACTGAGGAGAAATTAAGAATTTTGACAAATTCTGCTCGGCCAAAGACAGAAACCTGCCATTGCAAACAAAGCTTGTTTTTGTTTAGAGAAAAAGATGGCTAAGTTTGACCTGTTCCCCTGTGAAATATATTTTTATGCTGCGTGCAGCGTGTGTCATTCCCATAACTTGCACCATGGAGCATGACAGTTTATTGTGTGCAACAAACCATATTTGCGCTTTCGTTACCCAAAAAAAATTAACTTTGTAAAAAAGGAAATGGGGAATTTCAATGTGAAAAATAGAAGTGTGAAAACTTAGGGACATGGGAATAATTAGGAGTATTTTACAACCTGCTGGTACTTTATGTGAGCTATGCTTCAGACGTATAGCATTTAAATTGCCCCTATAGCCGTGAGCGTGCATGAAGACCCAGGCAGAGCAGAGGATGGAGCACGAGAAGTTCAAAGGCTGTTTTGAGCCCAAGTGGCATCTCAGGCTCACGAGCTGCAGAGAGGTCCAGAACCCAGTGGGAACGGCCACAAAAATCTCAGCAATGTCCCCCGGTAACGGCAGTAAAATCAGGCCTGTTTTGCTCCACTCCATCTCAAATTACCCTTCGCCTCCGCGGGCAGCAGCGGTCCGTGCATGATCTTATATGCCATATGTTCCACAATATGTGCACATACAGAGGTGTTGTGGGGCAACAGAGGCCCAGAAGGGTGTGTTTATATTGTAGCTGTTTGATTTTACTGTTCTTCATGTTTATTTTGAGAGGTTTTTTTTTAACAGTGCATTTATATTGCCCTCAGTGGTTCTTACCTTTCGAGTCGAGGCTGTTAAGTGCAGCCAGGTTTTTTGGCAGCAATGTGCTGTTTTATACCCACACAAAGCCCGTTAACGCGTGTCCAGAGATTATTGCCACTTTAATGAAGCAGGGAGTCCATGTACATGGGAAAGCAAGGTCGCAGTTCAGTTATAAGGTTAAAACCATGGTTTTCCAATGAGCTCTGCAGATCACTGGCTCTGCTTGCCCGTGCCAAAGAGGACTGGTCTCAGAGTACTGGATGAATGAAGTAATCCCAGGGATTTGGGCTGTGCAGGGAGGGATGCTACGTGGGATGCTTCATGGTGTAGACACAGAATCACACAATGGTGAAGGCTGGAAGGGACCTCTAGAGATCATCTAGTCCCAGATCATCTAGTCCGGACACCAGCCTCGCTTGTGCCTACCTGTTCCCATCTCCGTGCCAGGCTCCTTGTGCACGTGGTGCCAGATTCACCCGGATCCGTTGCCTGCATGGAGGCTCCGGGAAGGCCGGTGCCCATGGGTGCCCGCGGTGCCCGCGGCGCCCGCTCCGTTCCCCGCGGGCTGCCGGTTCTGCCTCCCCAGCGCTCGGCTTGCGCAGCATCCTGCTGGTGCGCGATTCCATGGCAACCCCGCGTTTTAAGTGTTTGGAGCCCGTTTCCTTTGGCCTAGACCTTTTCTAGGCATTGTTCAACCAGCTATTTTTGTGTACTTGTTTTTATGGAGATTTTAATGCATAGAAGTAAGTTTTTGTCTCTCTCTGCGACATCCCCCAAACAAAGCCTTATGATGCACTTCTAGACATCATTTTCTTACTAAAATCCTTGGGTAGAAAATAGCTTATGATTTGCCAGAGCTTCAGAGTATTTGTGTAGTGTTCTGCTTAGCCTTTGAAATCAGGCTAAAGCCACTTGGACTAGGACAGTGAGCCTGGCTTATGCCCACAGTAAAATGGACAAGATGAGGCTTCATTTCAGCGGGACCCTGCAGCTTCCCACCCGTCATCCTAATGCAAATCGCTCCCTGCTTGCAAAGCTGGTGCCATGGTTAACTAATCCGCAGTATTAAAGGAGGAGGAAGGCTCAGGCAGCTAATCTGGGAGCTGTTTTCTGACTTCTGCTTTTTTTTTTTTTTAAACATTTCCTTCAAGAACCAAGAGAGCCCCTTTAATTTCAAGTTTAATGACTTTCCACCATATCTAATTCTACCATTTTCAAGTGCATTAGCCGTGTGATCTCCAGATTGCTAGAAGGATGTCGTCAGGTACCAGACTGAATGTCAGATATAAAAGCTTAATAAGTGGCATGCTTTACATTTTTGGTGCAATCGAATATAAAAGCTTCCACTCAGTTAAAATTACCAGTGGTAATTTCAACACAGCTGTCAAGTCTGTTCCTAGGAATGGAAGTTTTTCCTAATGCGCTTTTACCGAGATGGAGGGGAAGTCATTTCTGCTGTAATTTCTTTGCATGCAGGTGTTAGGGGGAGAGGTGAAGCGTGACATTTTGCTGAGAAGGAAGACGTTTCTTGGGATGCTGGAGGCGGTCACGGTGTCAGTGTAGGGCTGATGTCCGAGCCCTACCAGGGTGGCACCTCGGAGCACTGGCAATAACTACTTCCAGCACAGAGCAGTCACCTGCAGGGACATCTAGCCCTACCTAAATACATCAGCATGGGCTGAGCCCTGTGCACCTCGGACACAAAGAAAAAATAATTTTTCAGCACTGCCAGCCCTCCGTTCTTGTGGCTTGCAAAGTCAGATGGAGGGAAAAAAGTTATTAGTGCTCAGTTTGAAACACCCGCAAAGCGAGTTGCTCATTTCCATGCTAATGAGGCTGCAGCTGAACCTGGGGTGCTCACTCAGTGCTAACAAAACAGATGCTTAACGCTAAGTGCATGCTTAAGTATTTGCTGGATTGGCACCTTAGCAGGATTGACTTTTAAACTAAATAGTAAGACCAATCTGAGAGCTCTTCAGCTGCGATTATGGTCTGGAAAAGCCTTTCTTTTGAATGAACATGGCTTTTGAGAAGCTGCCGTCTTTCTAAACCCACTGTTGAGTTTTGCAGACTATGCAAAAAGTCCCCTGGTTCCCCAAACTGGAACTGCTTTATTTAGAAAACAGCAATAGCCGTTTCAACAATTTCAGATATGTTTCCATTGTTCTGAGGAAGGAATTAGATTTAACTTCTTCCCCAACCCCATAGTTTTAACTGCAGTGCATTTGCTTTTCTGCTTGCAGCGGGGTAAAGCTTTCCCCAAGGGAAGCAGGCCCGGGGATCCCACAGGAGCAGCGAGGCAGGAGTGGGACGGCGTGTGCAGGGTCGGCAAGAGCTGGAGCAGAGCAGGGCAGGGGACAAGGGCTCCTCACAGGGCTTGAGCCGCAGGCAGCCTGGAGCCGGGATCCGGCCTCTCCCAGCTCGGCAAAACTGGGGGAGGAGGGAAAGGAAGAGGATGGGGTCTCTGTGCACACAGCCAGCCGTGGTGCTTCATCCACATGTCTCCAGATTCCTCCCTGAGCACTGATCCGCACGTTTATCCTTTTGTTCTTTTCTTTTTCTTCTTTTCTCTCTCTCTCTCTCTCTCTCTCTCTCTCTCTTTCTCTCTCTTTCTCTCTCTCTCATTCTCTCTTTCTCTCCCTTTCTCTCTTTCTCTCTCTTCCTCTCCCTTCCTCTCTCTTCCTCTCTTCCTCTCTTTCTTTCAAAAAGAAAGTAATAGTAATCAGGCCACGTGGTTTTCTCAATTTGTCAGGGAACTCAGCAATCTCTGCAATCACGTCTTTCATCAGATTATATCTCATGTTCCCCCCTCCCTGCTCCGGCCCGGCGCTGATGAGAACTGCCTTTTCTCAGCCGTGCACAAGTGAAGTCATTCACTGCTCCTCCCGCCAGGCCTGGGTTTCATCCCCAGAGCTGGACACACCACATTTTAAATCCTTGCCTTGAGCCGGGATGGCAGGAGAGCTCCTCAGCTCCCAAAGTTTGCACATCTATTCTCATATAAAGGATTAATTTCTCTTTGCAGACCCCTTAACTGCAGTGTCTACCAGCAGAGCAGACACGTTATGTGCTTGCAGCTGAGCAAGACCCATGTGCACGGCAGGGACCTTTTTACTGGCTGTCTGAGCCCATCGCCAATAGCCAGGATGAAATCATGCTGCTTTTTATTTCATCATTACAAGCCCATATTGAGCTCTTAGAAAAATGTCTAGCTCGTATCTACTCGTGTGAGTAGCTATTTCCCTCTAAATAATTGTAAACATTCACAGAATGTACATTGAAAGTGAGACAAGAATGCACAAACCCAGGCCCTTCTGCACGCTGTGCCCCAGAGCTGAGTCTTATTTCCTTTATGAGACCCCTGAACACAAAAGGTAACGGAAAAATCTGCTCAAAATGCAATATTTGTGCACCATTGGGAGCAAGAAGGCAAAAGGCTGTATATGCTCTGACCTGCAGTTTAGAGGGGGAGAGGAAAAAGAAAGAAAAAATTAATCATAGTAAACAATATGGTCCATTATGGCTTAATGCAAGGCATGCGTAAGTGCATCCAGGTGTGCTAGCTGGGCTTTGCTGCCTGATCCCAGCTATCCTGGTCTCCTGCCATCTGAGGGCTCCAGTGTGCTTCCAGTTCCAAGCCCACAGGTACCTACATGGCCTCACATGCAGATTTTCCTTGGATTTCTAGCAGAAAGCGGGTCTAGAAGCCTGGTTTCAGCTTTCTGTTTGGCTTTGGTGAGTAATTCTTAGGCGTTGCTCCATGTTCTCTCTCCAGGACTTTCACCAATGTTTCACCTCCATCTGCATAGGTCTCAGTGACAAAGTGGGTTTATTAAATGCCTCACAGGACACCAAGCCTGATAGAAGCAACATGCAAGGTGCAAGCAGTAAAGCCAATTACACTTGGAAAGATCTTCCACGTAAGAGCAACTTGTTCTGTTGCTGGAGACCTTCTCTTACACAGCTGACCATGGTGAGTGTCATGGTCTGTTTCCTGCTGAAGGACCTTCATGGAAATCAAGGGAAATCGTGCCCTGTGATGTTTTTCCCTTGGATTTCTCTCTTTTAGGGCCAAGTGGTGCAGTGCTAGGACATCAGGTGGGTTTTGAATGGGGAGTGAAGAGCAGGCTGCAATGAAGGCTATTTCTGTCTGTCCAGATTAGTCAGGTCCCTGGCTCCTCTCCAAGTGGCTCTGCAGAACCAAAGCACCGTCCCACAGTGTGCACCTCAATACAGTGCAGCTTGTAAATAAAGCCTTCCATGGAAAGGAGCGCTGAAGCCCACTTCATGGCATCGTCCTGAACCTGCTGTATGCCCGTGCTGGGACACATCTCCCCACAGAGGATGGATAGGTCGTGGTTCAACCCCATAAAGTGACAGCAAAGGTCAAGAAGTTTTGGAGCTCTCTGAACAGGAACAGTGGGGTGGCTTTGGGGACTGCCCGACACAGAGCTGCAGGACCTGGTCAGTGCTGTGAAGGCTCTAATGTGCCCTGTGAGAAGCGAGTTAATGGTTAATGGTCTCAGTCCAGACCAGGACACAGTGCCCTTGCTCGTGAAAGCCATCATCAAGTGTTCTCTCCAGCTGGCAATATTAGTGGAATATGAGTGGCTGCAGAAAATATTTTCTTTTCACATCAGAATTGAAATACCTTTCCTAAACTGTGAAGAGAAAGCTTTATTCCCAAACAGCCAAAGTACAGTGGGAAGTTAATGACCATAACACTCAATTTTGATGGTGTGAGACTTTTTGGAGCAACTAGAAGCATGCCCAGAGGAAAAGTTCAGAAGAGAAATTCAGTAGCAGAAAATTCACCTTTTCACTGGAGCACCGTCTACCCTGAACTTCTTGAACATCACTGGTAGGGTCAAAGGATGATGGGCTAATTCAGGGGGAAGGGGCTTCTGGAGGTCCAGCCTTCTGCCCCAGATAGGGTCATATGTGAGGTTAGACCCGGCTGTGTAGAGGATAGGCCCTGAAAACCTCCTGCTGGGCGTCATATGAGATGGACTCCATGGAGCACGAAGCCTCCTTTGATGCCTGCCATGCTGCCCTCTCCTCCTAAGAGGGTCCTGGGGAAGAAAAGCAGTGTCTTTGCCCCCTTCAGAGAGGAAAAGAAATGGTCCGTCTCTGGCTTGAGAAGCTTCTAGGCTTGAACACCCAGGGAGTTACGCTAGTGGCATTAACTTGATGGCGAGCAGAGATGCATTTGATAAGGTTTTGTTAAATTTGGTTTATAAATCACACCTGCAAAAAATAACATTTGCTGGAGACAGAAAAACTGGATGGATGTCACTGTGCCGAGGGCAAGCTCTTCCCGTGGACGTTCATAAGGAGGGCTCCTTCAGACACGTATCCCGGCTCGGCACGCCGCATAGCCTAAGGTCAGCATTTCCCTGGCTCTCCACGTAATTTTATTACCTAGCTACCTCCCTTATATAATGAAGGTAATTCTTCCATGACATTTGTCTTCTCTTCTTTATTGCTTTCGACTTCTTGCTCTTGCACACAGCCAGAAAGCAGAAATTGCAGGAGACCGAGACGGCAGCCTAGCCGTAACTAGCTGCACTCCGGCTCGTGTTTGATCTGTTTAAAAGGAGTAGCCAGCTCTCAGCATCGCACAAGTCTCATTTTGATAACAATACCCAGTAACTGCTCATCAGCCTTTGCAATATCCCTTGTGGGTTTACTTTAGAAAAGTCAATACATGAAAGGTAAGTCATGAGAGCCACTGGGAATAAAATGTGCCAATGGCTAGAGCTGTAGCAAGGAACACAAATCAGAAGAGAACTGCTTGTTTAACAACATCCTTAAGCAGTCTGCAGATATCTGACTAGCAGTACCAAAAAAAAGAGAAAAAAAAGGAAAAGATGGATTATGTCTTGAAATATCTTTGGGGATTAGAGTATATCTGCTGAAACTACAGCAATTTATACAACACGGGAGAGACCTCATTAGGTTTACTGTGTGCAATACAGTAGGAGGATAAGCTAAGAGGGACATGAGGGACATGGCAGAGAGAGAGAAGAACGAACAGGAGGCAGAAGGATCTGAGTGTTGGAGTCAGAGCTGTCTGGGGTGGGATCCAAGTCAACCAAGAGTTAGATGAACTTGCTAAAATGAAGATGAAGTACACTGAAATATCATGTGTACACATGTGAAGACACGCATATGTCTTCAAAACTCTGACCAAAATTGCTAATGAGGATCCCAAAATAATTTTTTACCACTCTATTAATATAATAAATACATTGCAATCTCATTGTGAAGATAAGAAAAGTTGTAGGAGGTTGGGCCATGGATCAGATCCAAAACGGAGAAACCTTCATTGACTTCAGGGTCTTTGGAGAGAAGCCCACAGAATGACTCAGTGGTAGAGGCTGGAGCTCTGAGCCCTGCTCGACCTCGCTAAGTGGTTGCATGTGCCTAAGGGGAAAACATGGTTTCGGAAACAAGCTGTACGAGCAAAGAAAAAACAAGATTAGGAGGAAGAACACGCCGCCCTGTCACATCATTCGCCCCTTCTGAGGGCTGTGAAATGGGAAAGGAGCCTGCAGAGGGACAGCTCGTGTTGCTTGGAACAGCCGAAGTCCTGGGACAGGCTGCTCCACAGCCGCCAAAGAAGATCCTTGGGAGAAGGAGGATCCTCGTGCAAATCCTCATGGTGTTTCCTCATGGCGGAAACATCTACAGACTTGTTGGATTCCCCAGGAATTTCTTTTCATTTAGATGAACAAAATGACACACCTCAATGACACACCTCAATGAAAACCTCTGTCCTCCAACATCAACAGATGACATTTGGAGATCAGTTAGCCACTGGCCAGTACTTCTTGTGTCTTTTTCATGAACTCTTTTTTTTTTTTTTTTTTGTATTCAAATGCCTTGCATTTTCTCAGGAAAGCCACGGATTATATGAGCTAAATAGTTAAAGAAGTGGAACTTGCTGGTGATTTCTTCATTCCACATTTATTTGTGTGTCACAAGGAGATAAAGATGACTTTTCTTGAAATGGCTGTGAACCAAGAATAACAACTTTAAGGAATCAGAGCTGAAAAGATGATTTTTTTTTTCAGAAAGAAAGACTTGTAGACTGTCTGACCTGGAAAGTGTAGTAAAATAAGAGAAGTACTGCAGAAAAGGAAAGTGTCTCCTGGTACAGAAGTGATTGCCCAAGGACTGTCCCGTAATCACTTTTCATCTTGTAAATACCGTGATTCTTATAACCTTTTGTGCATGTCATCCAGAATACAGGGTGCTGAGCCCGTTTGCTTCTAGCAGTCGGCGTTTGGATACAGAGAGCTCCAAGCCTCCAAGCTGAATGGCCTTTCCTGCATTTCTCCTGAAATTTGATATCCTAATTTGGGCTTTATTCCCCTTCCTGCTTAATGCAATGGAATTTATATTGCACGTTAGTGTGTCCCTCTGAAAATCTGCTTGCCTTGAGCGCGAGAAGCGTTTCTGCCGAGGTCTCCTTCCCAGCTCCAGTTTTCCCAGTATTAATGATGTGCCAATGCTCTTCCCAACAAGAGCAACCAGCCAGCCGGCACAGTTGTGGCATGCAGGGAGGTGTATCTCGAAAACATACTGCTGTTTTGCTAACAAGGATGTTAGCAGCTTCTCTGCTTCTCTGTCTCCTCCTACCAAGGGCTGTGAGCGGGGAAAGACGACAGGAGGAGGAGGAAGAGCAGGGATTTCTCCCGGCCCCGCATGCTTTTCCCTGGCCCCGCAATGGCCTGGATGCAGGCAGGGACGAGGTCTGCAGCAGCAGCAGCAGCTCCCCGGGGCTTTTTGTCACCTAACCGCTCCCTGAGCCTGGCCTGCTCAGTGTCGTGTGTAATTATTGCACTCTGTAGGAAGAGGCTGGGTGAGAACAGAAGCAATGCAGAAATAGGGCGTTTCATCTTTGCTGAGAGGTCAGGTAAGGGCATCTCAGGGGGGTTCAATTTAGGCTTTGCTTCTTATTCGCTTCATTTTTTTGCCGAGGAAAATTGCCATGTAAGTAGGCTAAGAAGGAACAAATACCATGTCAAAATGTGAGGGTTTGAGAAAAATAAGTATTCAAGAGAAAAAATGGGAAGAGAAAGAAATTTCTTCAGGATTACGCTTTATTATGCCATATATCCGATGAAGTGTCCTTCCTGAATAATGGAAGAGGTGATGGAAGAGCAGCTCGTAGGCACCTGACGTGGGAAGAGAGCCACGCCGAGACCAAGGCCGCTGCCACCGCTGGGATGAAAAGCTGGGGGAGGGGGCAAAGATATTACAGGGATTTCAGGTTTGATCTCACCAGCAATCCTTCTGAATTGATGCAATAATAAAGGAACCGGGATACCAGTGTCTTTGTGCTGGAAAGATATTGCTAGCTGTTAATATTTTATATGCAGTTTCAGGGTGGCTATGACTGTTTCTGCTGCCTCCCTCCTACAGAATAACCCCAAAGCTGCCACCGAGGGAACCCTAATATTCCTAAATCAAACCTTTGTAGGACAGGCGGGCTAGGAAATGAGTCAAGACCTGCAGTATGATTTCTTTTCTCTTTTAAAGCAAATGAAATAGCGTAAT
>JAVCKT010009916.1:0-14417 GCA_032273925.1 Rhynchotus rufescens | reverse complement strand
AAAGAAAAGAAAAGAAAAGAAAAGAAAAGAAAAGAAAAGAAAAGAAAAGAAAAGAAAAGAAAAGAAAAGAAAAGAAGTTTCAGGAAGCAAAAATATTTCCCTCAAATAAATGTCAAACCTGCAGCACGAAGGGCTAGGGAGCACTGCTCTGTCTCTGGAAGGAAATTTGCTTCCCACAAGTCGCGTGGTGAAACGGGCCATGCCTGGACCAGCTTCATTTTGCCTCGGCAAGATCTCTGGTCAGATGTGCTGAGTGTACATCCTGCTTTGCCCAAGGCAGATGCATGATGATATACTCCCAATCCTGCGTCAGGAAGGTGGGACACATCTTGCTGAGGGACTGTGCCTAAGCTAGTGTCCTACAGTATCCAGACAGCCGCTCTGATGAGCTCCCAGGTGCTGGTTGACTGTTTAATTTAAGATATTCTGAGGGGCGAGAGCCACATGTGAGAATAGGTAAAGTAATAATAATAATAAAACTAGGTAAAGGTGCAGCTGAGGACTCTTTTTTTAACTCTCATCTAAACCACAGCACCAGACTGGCTAGGAAATTCCTCTGGTAAAGAGAGACAATCTGAATTTGGCAGCAAGCAGTACCTTGAATTCTGAAAGCAGCTAGACCTGAGAGGCAGTGAGACCTGTTTATAATGCAATGCCAGGTAGCCAAAAGGGGGAAAAAAAATTACAGTAAGAGAGTCCAATGCCCTCATCAAACCTGCCTAGAAAGAGGTGCAGAGAAGTACAAGCGCTGCAACAGTTCACATGCTTGGAGGCCACACTCTGGATCAGAGTCTCCGTTGTGAGGACAGTCTTGACTTGCTGTACCAAAACTGGGCCTTTTCTTTGCAACTGTCAGACTTGGGAAGTGCAAACCCAGCCTATTTCTGGCTAATCCTCCTGAAAACAAATAAGAACAGCAAGTGTTAGACATCAGTGTTGCGAGCTTCAGCTGAGTTATTTTTAAGCATAGACTTAAGAGGCAGGAAGCGAGAGGCAGAACTACGTTAAGTCACATCTGTGCAAACATTTTCTGATGGTTTTAATCATTAACCTGCTTTATGTTCCCAGACCTGTTCCACCGTGGGGTTTCTGACAAGGCTCACATTTTTCAGAAGCCATGGAGGGTTTTGCAATAAGCGGCATAGATTATTTCACAGAATTTTACAACAGTTACCAGCTGCTTCAATGTCAAAAGGGCTTCCAACAATAATGTTTATGCTTTTTTTTTTTTTTTAACCTGTTACTAATAGAGATGCTATAAAGGTCAGGAACATTAACACCTTGACACAGATCTCCCATGGAAAATTACTTGAAATGTTAGTTTTGAATAGTCCACACAGTACCAGTAAGCAGCACATTTGCAGCCTATTTGTTTTTCTTATAAGCGCCATTATTTTGTTTTTCTAATAAGCGCTAGACTTGCTAGAAACTAAAATGAGCAAGATGAAGGAAGCCCCACATGGGAGGGATGGAGCATTTGGAGGTCTGCCATCTGACATCAGGGAGTCAGAGCTGCATTAGCTGTTCTGCTGTTATGTGACACGATCAGAATAAAACTCGCTTTAGGAAGTTATTCAAATATTCTACTCTCTGATTTTTGCTATCCCAACAGGGATCTACTAAGAGGAAAAGTATTATCTAAAAAGCTTTTTTTTAAAAAAAAAAAATAATGGGTAATAGGGAGAATAATTGTAAACTACTTATTGTCAGCATACCATTTGCCAAATGCCTTAAAAAAAAATCCAAAGCTTAAATATTAAAACACTGCATGACAACCACCAGAATCAGCCTGTTCCCCTGAGCTTAATGTTTAATTGATTCACAAGAGACTCCATGACTTTTCACTGTGCATTTAAATTCCCTTCACTTCTGCAGAAAAGATTTGAGAATTGTTCTGCTGTGGGGAGCGTGCAAGAGATCACATACTGACTTGGGGTTTAAATGAACGCGTATGCATTTGATGCTAGCAGCATAGCTTATGTTGAAGAACCACACAAAGAGGTACTTCAGTAGTAGAAGCATAAGATGCTATCATTTTCCCATAGATTTTTCCACCTAACTCGAAACCAGATATAAGGAAAGGAAGGTGCTGTTGACCGTGTGTTGACACTGTGCATTAGGAGAGTATAAATACAGACATCAATCCATAGGCAATGCAGTAAAGCAGAGTTTTCTCCATCTTATGGGCCTGCTTTCTGCCATTGAACTCTTGATTTTAGCAGTCAGATTTTCTTCCCACATGTTCAGCCCTCAGCATTGAAAGAGTTCCTGTTATCGATTTCTCTTCAGTTAACTATAAGCAGCCAGTTGTCTCCCTTGCAACAGATCTTTCTATGCTACCAGAAAACAGAGCAGCAGGGAGAGAGAGGAGAAAACAAACGAACAAACAAAAAAAAAACCCACCCACAACCCTATCTATATATCTTAAATCAATAAATCAACCTTGCTCCTTAACGCTGTCTAAGGCATTTTGCACAAACTGCAAAAGGGGAAAATAAATAAATAACTATTGCTTAATAAGTGTTACTATCGCTCTTTCAATTTATTGTATAGCAAAAAAATGAGTCTAATCCTGAACTCAAAGAGGATCGTGCTGCTGTTTTCACAGAAATTCATACAAGTTTGTCCTAGACCAAAAACTGTGAGCATTTTTGGTCAGTGATTATGACTACAAATGATTATTTAATAATTGTACCTGAATTTTCATCAACATCATTCCTTATTTGTTTTTCAGATGTTACTGAAATTCTCACTTTTTGTTTAAATGAAGTTTGAAAGATAACGGACTTTGAGAAACAGTTGAATTCTCGCCTGAAAACAATGGTTTTGGACATATACACCATTCAATATGCCAAGCAAATAGTTAAAAAAATGCATTTTCAATTGCAGAGACTGCAGCTAGCAAAATTAAACAGTGTTTTCCTGGCTGTGCATTAACAGCTTCAGTAAATTTATCTCCCCATTTCCTTCACTCTTAAACTCATTATAAGACTGTATCTGTGAACTGCTCTACCTCTGTGAAGAGCTTGTCACCTCCATCCAGACAACTGAATGGCACCTGCAAATATATAAGTTTTAGGCATACTATGAGATAAGAGATTATTGGGGACACTTGGGCAATAGAGATGTGCATTAGGCTGTACCTATTTGCCTGGGGGAAAATCCTTCCAGAAAAATATCACTGAGATATCACTGAACAGTTGGTACAGTCCAGACTCCAGGGGAAAGTCAGTCTCTCCAGCAATATTGTTGTGCTTGACAGTCCTACCTGGATTTTGGATTCCCCAAGGATTCCTGGCATAGCAGATAGTCACAGTGACCAGAGGACAGGGGAGTGCAGTCACCCTCCATCACGAGTGTCTTCTCTGCAACTGTGTCAGCATACACGTAGCTTATTTGTTGTCACTTTCTTACCCTCAGGAGAAGCAAAAGAATCTGGTATTCCGAAGAAACAGCACCAAGAGGAGCACTGTCAAAATTACCCAGCAGCCAGAAACATTAATTACATTTTCTAAATTCAGATTCCTCCAGCAAGGAGGAAGACCTTTGCCTGTCCCAATGAGCGGTACTGCCCATGACACTCCTCTGCCTGTCTCTAATCTACTCTTTTCTTTCATGGCTGAGCTGCTAGCTTTGGGGGTGAAAAAAAACCCCACATTTCTATTTTGCATTTGCACAACAGTGACCCAATTCATGGCTGGGGCTCACAGAAACTATTCTAGTATATGCAAGAGAAAGAAAGTAGAAAGCCTAGTCTTAGATCCCAGTTTCTACTCCTTCATCACTGCCAAGGGGAAGCAGCAATCTCCCTTTCTGCATTTTTGTGCTCTTCTCCACCTGCTCGTGCAGTCATCTCCACCTGACTCACTGCAGCTCCTGCACTAAGGGCAGGCACCTGTGGCCACTGCCCAGGGAGCAGCTCACTCATGAAGTGGTTGGGATTAGCGTAGTAGAGCTGCTTTGTGTTAGCAGCACCAGCGTTTGCCTCAGGTCACAGTTAACCCCTCTCTTGGCAAAACTACAGGAGACTCCATAAACACCAAATAATAATAAATGCTGAAAAGAACGATCCTATCATTGTTGTTCTGTCTCTTTCTCCTACTATCTGTGCTGTGGGCAGTGCTGCCTGCCACTCCCAAGGTGCAAACTAATAAGCTAACGATGCAGCTCTCCAAAGTCTATAGAGATGTACTTTTGTAATGGTATAAACTTGAACTTCAAACACCTCTGTGTTCTTCTCATCACAGTCCAAAATTAAGGGCTTGTTGGGTTTAAATTATGGATTTTTTAGAAAGGATTTCTTTCAAATACTTTGGCATTTTTATAGTTATATTCCACAAACTCTATGAAATAAAATGATCTGCCCTGAATGATGTTGATTAAGAAAAGAAACAGGGACTATTAATCCTCTAGATGGTGCTACTATTTCAAATAAAGCAGCTAGATCCTAGAACTTTGTTGAAATACTTTTCTGTAATATCCTAGTAGAAAGAAGTACTGTGAGAACTCCTGACTACTTCAAATGCAATGGCTCCAAACACTATTTCATCTAATAATGTGAGCAGTAGCAGGCACTGGGTATGTAAATATATTAAATTGCCTCTCCTTAAGGACAGCAAATGTTTCAATACCTTACTAATGCAGAAAAATTATAGGATGTGTTGATGAAATGGTGTGCACAGACTTTCTATTTCTTTGGTTTCCAATTTTCCCAATAACTTGTTGCTGGCCCTTCCAGCACACCACCACTTTCAACGTGCAGTGACTCATATGGATGTTCTGTGACCACAGGCTCTTGACACATCCCGGGCCAGGCACAGCGGCTCTCACTGCCAAAGGGCTGTGCAGTCTGGTTTTGCAGTTTTGCAGAAGATCTTTAACACATCTGAAGCTCAAGTGGAGTCACAGGAACAGTGTGCAAGTTCAGACTTAACCTCATGCTTTAAAACTGTTGGCATAAAGATACCTGCATATGCACCTTGCCTGCACTTGTACATTAAAGGCTGCTACGTCTTGGTGCTTTTCTGATACCCAGCACTACTATACTTGGCCAGTTATAAGTTGCTATAAGACAAATTTTCTTACCCTTAATTCCTTTTTGTCAAAACGCTTTTTGGTAGGATGCAGAAGTCCCTCCTATTCTTCTCTTTCCAGGGCTCCTGTCTGTAATTTTGAACGTCTGCCTATTCTATTTTCCTGATCCTGTGTATATTGAGCCAGATCGATTTGCAACATCAGATCTTTCCTCCTCCTGTTACTATTGAAGTCAAGAACAAAAAGCTTCTGATACTAACAATATTACTGTTATACATAACAGTACTACTATACATAACAGTATTACTATAAATCTGACCTTTGAAATACATGTTTTCTATAACCACTATTTCTTACTTTGTTCCAAGTTCACCTGTTACCTAAATAAATGCCAAATTTGTGATCCTTTAGCAGCACTAAAAATAACTGAATTCTGGAGTTTACTCAGACGCTGTAAGCATAACATTTATTTCATTGATTTAACCATCCAACATTTAAAATTTCATAGAATATATTTGTTCTTGTGCCACAAAATCATGGCCTGTAGCTTCTCACACAAATACTTTTCAAAATATGGAAAGAAAATCCAAAAGCAGAACAATCCAAAAATGAAATTTGTGTTTGGGATTGTCAAATGATGGCCATTTTTGTAGAGATGCTTCTGTGGTTTTCATATTATCAACAAGAGAATATCCAGGGAAGCTCCTGTCAGCTAATGATGCAAATGCCAGTCTTCTTCCCAATATGTCCTGGGAAACAGTCCTTCATGCCATAATGACAGCTGATGACTCAGGGGAGAATGCAGTATCTTCAAAAAAAAATGCATGAGAGCAATTGAAAGAATAAAAGAAACAGACAAAAATTGGAAAATCTGTAGGAGAAAACGGGATCACTCTCTTATCGCAAGCTCTCAAGTGTGGGAAAATTTCAATTTATTTCCTTTTATGCAAAGTGTTTCTCATTACTTAAATCACGTACTTAAATCAAGTACTAAATAGCCATTTTTTTTTGCAGATTATTAAAGATAACCATGTAGACATGAGCTTAGATAACAAATAGTTTATTTAGCATATGTTCCTCCCATATAGTAAGTAAATATAAGTAAAGTGCCTAATTCTATGCTTGTAAGTACCAACACAGGCAACTAGAATAATCTCTTCTATAAACAAACTGCAATTACACTGACTTTGGAAGTGACTCCTTCAATGTCTCGGCAGTGTCTTCTGCCTCATAGTAAGGTTCCAGAATGGGTTTTAATTTGACTTCTTCTGGTAGCTTTGGTGTTTCTTCTCTCCTGCTTCCATCCCTTAAAAGAGGAACCAACGTTTTCCAGTTTTTTCCTGAAACTAAAAAGGAAAGGAATGGTTGATGTTTTCTCCTCTATAGAAACAGGAAAATATAGCAGTGGTTTGAACAGAAAGCTGATGAAAAAGAAAGAAATAGGAAAAAAAAAAAGGACTTTATTTTTATATACTCCTTCCCTCCAATAGTATTTCACAAGTTTTTCACATCTGAGACATCTGAGGCACAGCAGAGATTGATTTTAGGGTTGACCACACTTGTGCTGAGCTCCCAAACTGGAGAGTCTGGGGCATCTAGGTAGCCTCTTGGATATCTGGTATATCTGCCTGTTGTTAGATACTGCCCTGCTCCTCAGGATTTACTCTCATTTTCTGCCTTTCAAAATCTGCAATCTGAATAAAGAATCTCTGGGGCTTTTATTCCAAAGAATAGAACTGCTAAGTGAATAATGAGTCCACTTCATCCTTTATATTTTGCTTTGATTGAAAAAGCCATTAAACTAGCTGCAGCCATTATCATTATCGAGTGTATAAACTGACCGCTTCTGAAAATTAACCTGTGCTGCTTCTGTTATCAGTGTGCAGTCCATCTCAGGATCTGAAACCCTGTGTTTCAGGGATCTGAAGTCCCTGAAACCCTCACCTCGACCAGCCTTAATAGAGTAGCTGGGATTTCGTTTGAGTTCCCCAGAGCACCCAGGGTCTTCGTTGATTATGCCCAGATTAGTATTCCACGTGGACCAGTTCACTTCATCAACTCTAGGGAGAGAAGGACAAAAGCAAGATCTAGTCTAAGGATTAACAAACAACTTCAGGAGAAGTTTATATCTCATATTGCTGCGTCTCAGGTATGCTGAGTACAGCAGACAGTGTTAACACATCACTGTTCAGAGGAGATCCCCAAAGGAAAAGTTCTGCTTCCCATTACCATTTTCAGAGACTTCAATGTTACAGTTATTTGCTCATAAAAGATTCATTTGACATGGAAGATTACCTAAAGCACCATCTGTAATCATCTTGGCCATCAGGTGTGATCCCCACCAACACTTGCTTCCCAGATCGGAACGAGCGCCTCAGACAGTTCAAGTAGCTGTTTTCAATATCCAAGATTGTGATGGCTCTCTAGAAGGTAAAAGAAAGAAATGTGCTGCGAAGTTGTTATTTCAAGTCATACCAATCCTGACTATTTCGTTTATAAAAGAAAACTTCAGATTTTATCATTATTATCATCTTAGAACAAGCACCATATCCATCAGTAATGAACATCTTAAATGATGAAATACTGCCCTTAGGTTAGAACTATGAAATTCTCTTTCGTACTCAAAAGGAAAATGGATGTGGCTTTGTCTGAGACTCTGGAAAAGATTTCCACCTTCCACCTCACTCTCTACCATGCCCTTGCATGAGCCCTGTCTTCATACTTTCATCCAGATTTTCCATCACCAAAAGCCCAAATAACTTGTCTAATTACAAAAGTATTTCTTTTCGTAAATTCTGATCACCTGTGGAACAATGAAAACATCTTTTCAGGCAAAACATCAGAAATGTATGGAAAAGAAATACATTTGCTTATAAGTTTGCATCTGTTCAGCTGAATCAGAAATAAGGAGAAACTTGTTATTTAGATACAAGCCAGTTCCTACAAATTCTCTGTGAAATTCCTTAATCCCCACACTCTAATTCTGAAATAGTGCCTCAAAGACCCCAAAATACCTGGAGTTTCCAGATGCACTTGCTCTCCTGTGCAATTTTGCTCACAGTTTCTCCCATCAGAGCAATGAGCATGTTGAGCAGGAGGATGTAAGTAAGGATGACATAGAGAACCAAAAGGATGACAAACACAGATTTGAACCTGTAGTTCTCCGTGAACTCCAGGTCCCCCATCCCAATAGTGAACTTGAAAAGCTCCAAGCAGGTGTAATACAGACTGTTGTAGGAAGTACGGCCTCGTTTTGGATGACAGCACCGGGTATAGTCAGCACTACTGGTATCTTGCCCTTCATTGTCATCTTCAATTAAAGTCACCACAGCTATTGAATAAATAAATAAATAAAAATTGTGGCATAAAATAAGATAGAATATCTTTCTGGGACATTGTCCCCTGTCATATCTTACAGAGAAATTTTGTAACTATGACTGAATGAGTTGGGTCTGTTTAGCCTAGAGAAGAGAAGGCTGAGAGGGGATCTGATTAACATGTATAAGTTCATGAAGGGGGAATGTAGGGAGGAAGGGGCCAAGTTCTTCTCATTAGTGGCCAGTGACGGGACAAGGGATAATGGGTGTAGGTTGTAACACAGGCAGTTCCATCTCCATATGAGGAGGAACTTCTTTCCTGTGAGGGTGCCAGAGCCCAGGCACAGGCTGCCCAGGGAGGCTGTGGAGTCTCCTTCTCTGGAGGTCTTCCCAGCCCGCCTGGATACCGCCCTGTGCCCCGTGCTCTGGGTGTCCCTGCTGGTGCAGGAGGTTGGACTAGATGATCTCTAGAGGTCCCTTCCAACCTCAACCATTCTGTGATTCTGTGAAATATACTCACTTTGTCACTGAGTGGCTTTGCTTTGTCTTGTTTGTATTGTTTCTTTTATTTTATTCAGTTCAATTCTTTTTTCTGCTGGGGTGAACTTTGTGCTTGTGCTTCCCAATTCATGTTACTGAGATCTTTTACTTATTCACAGAACCTCTGTGACACAGGCAACATTGCTTCAGCTTTCCATGTTCTATCCTGGCATATTTGTGATTGCCACTTGGCATCATCTATACACATTCCTGGCCACGTTAGCTGACCTTCATCAATGCCAACTGTGGCCAGTTGCAATGGTAACTTTTGCAACATGACCACATATCTGTTTCTTCCTCGATTGGCAATACTGGTTTATTTAATGTAGTACTTCGTATGGCCATGGAACAGTAAAATTATGATGTGGAGCTATGACAAAGGGTAAGAGAATCTGTAGCCTATAAGGTCACCTGCTCTACTCCATTTTGGCTGACAGGTACCAGTTTGATCAACATCAGGGAGGGTGATTTACACTGTCCTAGCTCCATATGTTGTTATACCACTCTTTATTTATCAGAGTAAACAAGCTCTGTGGTTAAAACACTAGACTGTTCCTTCTGGTTTTGCAGAAGTTATTTAGTGTCTCTGTGACTCAAGCCTTGCCTCTCGCTACCGCCAAAGATGAATAATAGCTCTCCTTAGCCATACAGGAGCGTTGACAGGGGGGTAACTATCTTGTTTACTGCTAAGGTTGTGCATGGCTGAGATACAAAAAGCAGCACGTCAGAGAGAAGGCAGAAGTTTTCTGAAGGGGTAGCCTTAAAAGACGGGCTCAAGGCAATCAGGCTGTGTCACTTTGTTTTGTAAAGATAAATCCATTAATCCTTATGAGGTGCTGAGGGTTGACTACCAGGATATCTACTTGCACTTCCATGAAAATCCCTGCCAGTTACTATTCTGAAACTGAACCCAATGCTTTCACCATTTGTGTCTTTATCTGAAGAATTATACAGTGCTATATTTAGAGTTGAGGAAAAAAAAGGTTAAATTCAAATAAACCTCAGGATTGATTTTTTGGCTTTAAGACAGACCTAACCGAAACTTAATTGTATCTTTGGAAGCTAATGTAATGGCCATCTGCAGTGTGAGGACACATGAGGGAGTTTTTTTGAATTCACAGTTTTCTTTTCTGATATGTTTTCAAATGTAAGAACAGCTCCTCATCTTAGAAATAAATCTAGGAGTAAATACTACCCCACCAGTGCAGTAATAGAGCTGGTTCTGGGAGTGATGTGCTACACTTGCAGCTTTTCATTTACCACTTTCGGAGGTGTCACCTTCACACAAAACACTGAAGTTTTCATGGTTCAGAGGTTGGCTCAGTGTTTCTGGGTGGTGAGGTAGACAGGATAGCACACTAATGACTTGCATCGGTGACTTAACTCACTGCGTTCTGGAAATTCTCCAGTTTTGGCAGTGTGGATAGATTCTGCTGGTGGATGACGGGTTGCTAAGAGTTTTTGAAGACTGCTCTGAAGACAAGAACAATTTCATTCTAGTAAAATCAGAGCTTTTTTTAGACTAAGTAAAGAGTTGGCTTCCCAACTGTATCTGCCTTCAACCTTTGCAGCTGGGAGCAAGTGACGTGCAATGAAAAGTAGTGAAGAAAGTCTCTTATTCACCCTGTAGCATATGCAGGGGGAAGCAGAAAAGATAACCCATAGGATTACCACTTGCTACCCCAATGAGCAGAATAAGGCAAGGAACTTAAAGATGCTCTCTTCTGTCCTCACCAGATGTGTTTGCAGACAGTGAAAATGTGCCCTGATTCCTCTCTTCCTTTTGTCCTCATCATGTTGGATCATCCTATCTGCTCCATAATTTCCCTACAGTGGAGGAAATGACCATTGTTTCTGACCTCTATTTTGAAGTGGCCAGAGAGTTAAATGGAAAGGACTTCTATACAGAGATCAATATTTCCATCAAAGGTCAAGGGACATAATCAGACAAGTAATCTTTTCCAGTGTATCATGTCCATTTGGCCTTAAGGAAGGCAGAAAATCACATATTTTTAGACTCATTTGTGTCAACGTAGACACAAAATATTCAAAACAGGCCATAGTCATTTCACTTCAGGTTGGGCTAAAATTTATTTTTTAGCATTTTATTCTAGCTTGAGAATAATTCTTTTTATTTTTGGTGATCTCACTGAAAAAAATGTTAACTCTCAGTCAAAGACTTAATGAAGGCAGAAGCATATTCCTCCTAAATCTGTTGAATTTTGCAACTTTGTAAAAATCAAAACATTTCAAAGTAATTTTCATCTTCATTCTTCTTTCATTTGCATTCATTCATTTTCAGATATTCAGATGAGCATTCCTGAAGTACAAGGCCTTCGGGCCATTTCTGGAGAGAGGAAATAAGAACAAAAACAACACAAAAGGATTAAAAGGGGAAAAAAAAGCCCCTTGTTAGCCTTAAAAAAAAAAAAAAAAAGAAAAAAGAAAAAAAAGAAGGTGCACATCACCTAAGGTAGAGAAGCCCCCCATACTAGCCCGATTTGTTTCTATCCTGATGATGGTGATGTGACAATTCCATGCTTTTTTTATTTTCAATAAAATAAGGTCAGATTTAACTGTCACTTTAAATGTAATTGCAAATTTCAACTGAACATTTAAATTCCTGTTGCAGATCTGTGTTCTTAAGTGAATAAAATCTCATAGCCTGGATTTCTACAGTTTTGACACTTTCTTTTATGAAGGTGTCAGCCTCTGACTTGCGGCACAATCATAGCAATGGCAGTGACACCTATATATTGGTGCTATTAACACTTACATTTCGTGTCTTCTAGATTAGGACAGGCTCTTGGAAATCCTTTTGTTTAGCTGTTTGCCCAAGGATGTGCCTACAGTGCAAATGTAAGCAAACCATAGGACTTTCTCGCTTCTTAAAGCTGGGGAGAAATCTTGGCTGTCTTTATATGTGACACATTCAATGTGTGCTAATTTTCAGTTGAAGCTGCATGTGTGATAGGTGTTACTTAATGTGGTGGTGGTGATAAAGAGAATCAGAGGACTAGAATAGTTCATATTAAATTCCTGGAGGAAATTTCACTTTAAAATGTAAGAGTCAGTTCAGATTGTCTTAGTAGATTTAGAATTTGGCAGTGGTGTCTCCTGGCTGACTGGCTATTTAGGCCTATGGTCCATCAACTGGAAGTAGAAGGGAGGAACTGGAAGCCTGTCTTGGTGTTCCTTGGCATTTCCCCTTGTTATATGGCTCGGCTATGTCTCAGAATAAATATTATTGCTGTATTATACAAGAAGATGTCCTGGGGGGCAACAAAGAAAAAATGATCTTATTGTGGAATTTGTAGGTGTCCCTACGCCAGTAGAAAAACTATAACCACCCAAGTCCTATCAAAAGCTTACTGAAAAATAAAGGTTGCATTTAATGAGCTTTTTGCTTTATATGATTGTTTAAATTTGACTTAAGTTTGTACAGTTACTTAAAAAGGTATTTGTGATCCCCATTCTAACTCTTATTATTTGTATCTGCTGCTGCCTCTTTTGTGTTGGCATGAACACTGTAGCAAGTTGTGATGAATCTGATGAAGAACTGATTCTCCTGAGAAGTAATGTAGCTGAAGGCATGATCTGCTGGATCACTAGGCACTAGCAGGTGCCTGCCTAACACAGCTCCAGGTACTAGGACCAAGGAGGCAGATGAAGGAGTTCAGTGGCCATGGCATTAGTTTATGCATTGCAAAGGATAGAGAAATGTGCAATTCAATCACAAGTCTTCTCAAAAGTGTCAAACTGGTCCACCCACGGAGAGCAACTGGGAGCACTGGCTTGGTCTGTCTCATCAGAAGGATGCATGAGGAAGAGTCAAAGATTCCCAGGTCATGACTCTCATGCCAGTTCAAATGACTCAAATACACAGAGGTGTACCAAGATCAGCACCAAGCTCAGACCTTCTCATGAGGCTCATCACGATGCTCATGAAGTAGTTAGTTCAGTCTGAATCAGAAGCAGCTCTTTCATAGTCAGCATATTTATGCCAGCATGAAACCAGTGTGACAGGAGAATCAGGTCTTATGTTGATAATTATCCAGTTTCTTCACTTTGAGCATTCCCTACTATTTTAGCAGTGCTTTCCATATCTTCCACTCTTATTGCTATCTCCTCTGGCAGGTTGGGGTTTTTGATTTTCTTCTGGTGCCCACAATGGCTCTCAAAATCTCTTTTATGGCTTTGTTTGAAGGTTAACCTTGAAAGGATTGTCCAGTGCTGCAGTTTGCTTTGGCAGCCTTCCCTATGTGTGTTCAAGGAGAATAGATAAGCAGTGCCTTAATGGCCATGTGCAGGAGGATGGGTGCCTTGTGCTCACACCTGTGCTCCGATCTATACTCGAGCAAAAGTCCCTTAACATTTTCTAATCTGAGCTGACCTTTCAGTCAGTTTTAAGGTAGTTTTCTGTATTAATCAGCTGATTCTTCCTCTTAAAATTTTCAAATCAAGCAGGTTACAATGCACACACACACACAGACTACCCTGCTTATTCATTGCTATTAATAGATGTATTAGAAAGATCCTTGGTGGACTGCGGTTTATTAACCTACATCAAGTAATATAAAAAGAAGATAAATTAACAGTTCTAGTGTGAGTGTCTTTTGCAGGAAAATGCATTCCTGCGTGCTGAAAGTCTTCATAAGCTTGCATTCTCAATACTTTTTTGTGAATGTCTTTCTCTTTCCGCAATGCTGGTTGTGAGGTTTATTTAAGAAAATGTAGTGCGCACACCTCCTTCTCCCCTCCTTGAAGCCTCCTGGCAAAAGAGTCAATGTTCATCTCAGAAAATGCAGAGCTGCATGCCAGGGGTTGCCAATGGGCTTGACTCAACTTTTTGGAAAGTTCACTGAACATTTTTTTTTTCTTTGCCTGGAGGAGCTGTCAGATGCAAGGTATGTCCAGCTATCAGTGTCATCTGCTGCCTTGTCTCAGCAGATTTTTGAGACTAAATAAAGTGCCTAGTTTTCCTTACCTACTTATTTATTTTTCCCAGCTTTTCTTTTTCTTTTTTTCTTTTTTTTTTTTTCAGGATAGCTTAAGTTACATACCCACCATAATTTTCCACTGCTGCCAGATAAATGAAAGTGAAAAGCCGAAGTTAAATCTAGGTGTACTGTCTTTTTTTGGAATACGTTTACTATGTAAGCCATTTTATTTCTCAACTCAAGCATTGCTTCTGAGGCATATCTGTGAATCACTCTTGTAAGTATCAGCCACAGCCATTTTAAAGCATCATCTACCTGACAAATTTAGAATGACCTGTTTCCCCATGCTAAAACAGTTTCACTGACTTGCTCATTTCAGAGGATGCTTTCACAAAGTAGCCTTCCTGGTTCTGGTTCTTACACCTGACAGATCTGATCTTGATGCCCAGAAGTCAGTAGTAACTTCCCTCACATGCACTAACATATCAAGAGTATCCCCATTTAGCATTATGTAAATCCTTTTCAGGATCCCCTAATACACTTTTATATTTTGTCCTTTTTTTTTTTTTTTTTTTTTTTCCATTTT
>JAVCKT010009914.1:0-15885 GCA_032273925.1 Rhynchotus rufescens | reverse complement strand
TAATCATGTTAACTGTTGTTGACATTGGTACTTAAAAGTGCTTCATAGATCCTAACGGAAGGAAAAAACCTAATTAATGCAAGATATGATGAATGTATGCCATTAACTGTATTATTTACAGTAAATAGTCAGCTCCTGAAAAAAATGAGTATTATTTTGGTTTCATGAAACATAGTCTATAAATATTTTTAATTGCTTTCATGATATTTTCAGTCTGCTTATTACTAATGTCTAGTCGTTTGCTTGTTCTAAAATATGCTTGCTGATTTATATGTCATTCTAACCTTAAGTATCTTCTGTAAGGAATACTGTGATTCTTTGGCTCGGTAATCATAAGTGTTTAATTGACCATTAAAAAGGCAGCCATTTCTTCATAGTCAACTTGACTGGAAGCAAGAAAACAGCAATTCTGTTTATTATTGCATTCTAATAACTATACTAGAATACCAGAGTATAGCGTTATAAGGGATGTCATTGGAGCAGCACCTAGAAGGTCAATTTTGAAATAATCTTTCAATCTCATTTCTGTTGTTTCCTTTGGGTAAGCAGCTTTATCATGAATTCACAAATAGATGAAGAAACATACTAATCAGACCCTTTTTTGCAGACTGTGAAATAGAATGCATTTTAGAGAGTGTTTCTCTCTATGTAGCTCTAACTTTCTGCTTTTCATGAAGGATAAAGAAATATCATCTAACATGCTTTTATTCTTAATATCATATTTAAATGCCTGAGCACTATTTTCAAACTCATACTTTAAATTAGATATACAATGAGATGGTGGCAAACTGAAAATTTCCAGGCTCATCTGTTTAATAAATAAAATACATGTAAACTCATTAGTCTGCAGTTCAAGGCTGGTCACAATAAGTGAGTATATTCTGTTTTCACAGTTTGACATCAGGACATTTTATTTATGTCCTGTTACACTTTTGCATGTGCAACTCTTGTTATGATTTGTTTTCTTCTACATTGAATCACATGTTCTTCAATGGACAACAATGATATTGACAAAAATAATATTAATTTCTGTCAGCAGTTGATTGTTGGAGCTTAAGAGCAATCTTTCCATCCCCACCATCCCGAAAAGAGGATTGATTGGACTTTTCAATATCCTTTAGTGTGCTTAACTTTAGCATAGGTTCATTCTTAAGTTGAAAAAGTGTAGTCATCTGGGCAATCAGCTCACTGTTTAGTTTGGAATTGCAGTAGGGAAGCTAATTTAGAGCTGTGAATTTTGAAATCTCACTGGACAAACAGGAAGAAAAGACATCAGGCACAAAGAGATCGTTGATATTTCAGTTTTAGAGATCATAGTTTTCTGGTAAATTCATTTTACTAGGAAATTTCTTCACTTCTGCTGACATATGAATGCTATTCATCTCAGTAAATGCTGATGTCTACAATACAGACGTCTGTATCTCAGCTGATCGTGTTAGATACCTTTATATTTAAAAGATATCTTTAGGGCATGGTTCATCTCATACTAGAGTAGATTTTATATTTGATCACATAAATTAGACCCTTGAAGTACTTATTGCTCTCCATTGACTAGAAAATAACCCTGTAATAACTAGCTCAAATATAAAAGTCTGTGTTGTAGGTGTCTATCTTTAGATGAGATGACTTTCATTGTAAGGATGGCTGTTCTTTGTCTAGCTATAGGCATGTAGTGTCTTTTTCTGAGAAACTGTGTTGTACTGTCAGTTATGATATGCTGGATATACAAACAATGACACTAGATACCTATGTTTAAGCAACTGAATCCTTCACCAAACTTTTAGCTGTTCTAATCTCTAGATAGATTTCCTGTCTGAATGAAGAAAAGGAAAATTGGGTTTTATATACCCATTCACAAATTGGAAGAATTCTGAATGCTGGGAATATTCAATCATACATACTATATTTGTCAGCTGACAAATGGTGTAACTTTTTACGAAAGGAAAGCCACTTTAGTCTGGAAAGAAGATTCTGCATCAGCTAAAGTGATTTTAAAGTTCCAACATATACTAGCATTTATTGTGAGACTACTAGCATATATTGTGAGACTATTTACAAGTTTATATAAAATTTTGCACTGTAAAATCTTTTCAGTGAACCTAAATTCCTGCAAAATCCTGTTTTGGATTAGGCAACTGATTCTACATTAGGTCCCCAAAAGCATTTCTATCAAGTTACTTTACAGGACCACTTAACTTTTTCACTCAGATGCAGATTAAGCTAGATATGCTGGAGAGTGGTGAACAGTTGAGGTAGTGGTAATGCCAGTCTTTTACAAAAAAAAAAAAAAAAAAAGATTTTCTCAGATATCTGAAGTTGAGATTTGAAGTTTCTCTCAGTCTGCAGAAGATTAAACCTGAAGATTAAACTTACATAGCCTACATCCAAACTGGATGGATCAGCCATTAAACAGGCATTCTTCACTGGGCTGGATAGAAGGAAATCAGAAGTCTTCTGATTGTGCTGTAATGCTAAGATATGATGCGAATACTCCTTATTCCAGCAGCAGCTTGGGTTTCTATTCAAAACAATAATCTTCTCAATATTTTATTATATACAGAGAGCTGTGAAACCACAATTCTTTGTCCTCCAACTGAGTGAAGCTAAGATAAATGCCTAAGTCCTAGGCAGCAAGAAGACAGGAAGAAGCATTTTCATGTAAATCTAGACTAAAAAGTAAAAGAGTGAGAGAAAGAAATAGATTTTATGGGAACTTCAAGAAAAGAAGAAAATTTGCCAAAATGAGCTTGTTAAAAAAAAAAGAAAAAAGAAAAAAAGAAAAAAGAAAAAAGAAAAAAGAAAAAAAAAGAAAAAAGAAAAAAGAAAAAAGAAAAAAGAAAAAGGAAAAAGTAAAAAAGAAAAAAGAAAAAGGAAAAAGGAAAAAGGAAAAAGGAAAAAGAAAAAAAGGAAAAAGAAAAAAGAAAAAAACAAAAAAGAAAAAAAAGAAAAAAGAAAAAAGAAAAAAACAAAAAAGAAAGAAGAAAAAGAAAAAAGAAAAAAGAAAAAAAGAAAAAAGAAAATCGTTCTGAGGTTCTAATTCAATGTTTCCTTGTGAAGTTAAGACAATGCAATTTAAATGTTTCCACATAGACCTCTGAGAAACTTTTGAAAGTGTGCTGAGCCAATGCAGCTCAGCACATTACCCTGTGTAGCCTTGTGTACTTTGTGCTACTCATGGGTGCACAACAGGTTCTTCTGCTGCCACTCCAGAAGGTCTCCTTTGGGATGTGTCTCGTATTGCTAAGGCATTGCATGTTTGAGATACCTTTGCACATCTCAGATTATATTATTTACATCTCAGATTATATTATTTACCTATCTAAGGGCAACCATACAAAGTTCACTAGAGTAAACAGCTTAGATGGATAGATTCCTTCACTGAGAACATGATAGATGTCTACTTAAATGAGCTGACTTATTCTATAGTCTCTATCAACTAGTTTTTCATCAACTATGATGAAAATTTATGAACTTAGTACCCATGTAGGCATCTGCATGTATATCCCTCAATTTAGATATTAAATAAGTTGCATAAGCAGTCTGTACATATCTGCCACTAATACTCCTTTGTACAACATACATTTCAAATTGCATGTGAAGGAGTTGACAGTGTAACCCGTATTTCATAGATGCATTTAACCATGTCATATGAAAGTAATGACCCAACCTGCTTATTTAAGAGATTTTCAGATGTTAGCATAATTGTACCACTTGCAGTAGATAGAGAAATATGAGAATTAGCTATCTAGAGAAAATTCATGATAGATTTTTTGATTACTATAAAAACGTGTTAAAAAAGCGTATTTATTTTAACCAACATCTATAATCCTAGAATATGTCTACGTCTATGCGCAGTGAAGACATATTTTATTAGGATGAAACCAACAGGCTCTGGTACAAGTAACAGTTTAGCTATGGAAGAACAAGGGTCAATATTATCTAATATATCCGACTCTTCCACAATCTGCTGGGGACAACGACTTATGATTAGGGTTGTCCTACAAATACACATACACAATCTGTATGTGTACAAAACACAATGGAATTTACCAAAGAAGATAACCTTTCTGATCAAGTGACTGAGGAATGAGGATATCTGAGCCTAACATTGGATGAACTCTGAAATATCCATGGCATATTGAAAGAAAGTAAGTGGTTGCTGGCACAGTGTTGAAGATGGCTCCGTTGTGTTCCATTAAGAGGATGAATGTGTCCTAATCACAACTCTTAAAATAGTCTCAAACTCCATCAAAAGAAATTCATTCAGGCCAGGTGCACCTCTTTCCAATAAAGTTTTGATGGTAGATGATAGATGGTAAACATAAATTAGTTCTGCTGGATCAAAGACCAGCTGTAATGATGGGGAGAGAAGAATGGCTGCATTCATCATATCATAAAACAGAAAGACACACAAAATGGTGCTAGTTAAGCTGAGCTGAGAATATGTGAAGGAAAGAAAAAGGGACAGAGAACTAAGATATAGAAAGGAGACTATGAATCATCAAGTACCATCAGCATCCATAACTCACAAAAATGATTACAGCAATGTGAAAAAGCTGCTGTTTTCCAACAGGGCTTTGCAGACCATTTAGCACATTTTCATTATGTCCTTGCTGAATATCTTTAAAAATATTAAGAAGGATGTTTTCATCAGTTTGCTTTTAAAATGTTGTATGCTTTCATATTAATAATAGTGTTTGTCAAAATATAACATGCAAATACAAGCTATTAATAATCTTATAGTTTTACCTAAAAATGAAATTTGGTCATAAATGAGAGCCAGACATTTTTTACACAATAAGGGAAGAAAAAACATAAAAATAGAAATTAAAATATTTTGAATTTTTAACATGAGAAACAGATTTGATTTGTGAAATCTGAAATATAAGACAAAAAATTTAATGTGACATAAGTGTTTTACATAACTAAATGATCCCTTTCCCACAGAACTCAAGGTACAGCTGAAAACAGAAAAACAAACAAATATGTCCTGCTTTTTTTTCTCAAAAGACTTTACTCAACTCTTGGCAATAATTCACTTTCCCTAAACATCTGTCATTTTAGTAAAAAAAAATAACCCATTACTCCCTCCTGAAGAGCATAATGATTCAAATTTATTATTCAAAACTATCAATATCTTTAAGCTTCATTAAACCTATGGCCACAGGCCCCAGAATTTGAAGGACGCTGGGAATATAAAGGGGAATTTAAATTGCTAAAGTTAAAATGTTTGGCCCATTGTTTGAGAGCAAAACTGAAAATAACCTATTTTCTCTAGTACTCATTTTCTCTAGTACTCAGAACTGATTATAGAAAGTTATAGTATTTTTAATGTAAACAAGCAAATCCAGATCTTCCAAATTACATTATAGAAGCAACAAAAAGTAATGCTTCAAATAAGTATGGACAGTCTGTCCCTTCTTCCTTTTCTGTAAGCCATTGGGGCAGGAACCTTCCATTTTCATAAACCACTTACAGAAGCAAGGCCCTGACTTCTCCTAGAATTAGATCAGCTAATTAGGATAGCAATAATCTCATGATAGAGATGATAACGGGCAGCCCATCAGGCTCATCGGGCTCATAATTCAGCATGCTAATGGTTAGAAACTCCAATAGTGTCATGCAGGATTTCTCTGGCCTTTCCTTAAGAGCTATGCCAAACAAGGACACAATGAATCTAAAATAAATAAATAATTCATTTCCACACTTACACAAAGCAGTTTAACCTCAACAGACTGTAAAGTCATTGAAGGTTTTATTTGTGAATCATTTTGTAATTGCACTTTCACAGTGGAAAAATTTTACTGCTGAACTACCTGTAGCAAAAGGGGTCTGGTTCTTCCCAGAACCTGTGATGTGGGTTCTGTGATCTGGGATCTGAGCCATCCCAAACAAAACTTACATATTAAATGAGCAAAACAAAAAAATGACACTTCTTGAATTTAACAAATGATGACAGAAGACAAAATAGTTACCCATTGGTAACGTCCTTGCCACCAAAGAAGTCCTTAAAAGCTCATCTGTACTTCTGATTATTTAAATAAATGCATTTTTTTCCTTCTGATGAACTCTTCTGTCCTATCTGGAAAAGCACAGAACTAAGTAGCTCATGTTTCAATGTGACTGGACTGACTGATTTTGGACTGACTTTATTTTCCATGTTTGTGAGAGGTTGCCACTTTGTTACAGATGCTGTAAGATTTTTTGTTTTTCTTCAGAAACGACAAGAGTAAAATGTGTAGCATACAAAATTCTGTTATATTGATATAGTTGAATGCACTATGGCTAGGTAACCAAAAAAGAAAAGTTCTTTTTGCCTAGACTTGAAGCATTTCCCAGTAGTTAAATGCTAGAGTATTCAATGTACTCTAACATAACTCAGGTAAAATTTGCCTAATATGATGCTAAGAATTTTTCATATTAAATGATTTTGATCCAAGCAAAACCAGTAACAACATTTTATTTTTGATTACTTCTGAGAGAGGCACACTCAGGTTGCAACACAAAATAGTGTAGCAACAGACCTAGACTTCATGTGGCTTGTTCTCCTGTCTGTACCTTGGAAGAAAAATTCAGTTGTTCATGTCCCACCTCCTCATGAAATGAGTTGAAAGATAAATTGCCTCCTTTAAAAAATAATGCTAAAATCTGCCATGGCACGTGGAATCCAGTGTTGTTGTAGCCATGATGATTTAAAATTGTAAATGAAACAAAGTTTCATACTAACCTGTAGAAGAGATTGCACACCTGAAAACTGGTTTACTGGTTATGGTCGCACTAGAACGAAAAAATAAAGGAGGGTACTTTTCACTCCACAAGTGTTGTCTCTCATAGAACTAGAATGCATTCTTCTATGCACATGAACGTTGACTCTGATCTCTGCTACAGATAGGAAAGGTTGGATTTCCATTCCTCCCTAAGAGATACTATCTCACAGGGACTCTAAATATGTATTTTCCCATCTATTCTCAGAGTGATATGCAGGTCCTTCCTAAGTGGATTCTTTAATAGTTGATCTCATACATGTTTAGTCGTTTAAAAAAAAAAAATCTTACTTTCTTGCTCCAACATTTGCATAGTTGGCCTGACAAGCTAGTCTTATTCTATTGAAATGAAGCGCACACTTTGAGAAAAACAAATAATTCACCTTTTTAACAAAAAAAAAAAAAAAAAATGTGGTTCTGCTGGTTAATAGCAATCAGAAGTCATTGAAGTGTTTACTGGATGGCTAAGCAATGGGACTTACTAATGGGTCTTCCTTCAGAAAGGGTTATCAGTCTGTGCTTCACTTTCATGTTTTGTGTCTTTTATCTAAGAAGCACTTTTTAGGCCTACAATTCATGACAAACATAATGAGGGTCCATGCAGATTTCAGATTGCTAATCAACGCACATAATTTGTCAATGAATGCCAACCTATCATATCTACTTAATGTATAGCATGCTTAAAATAAGCAGAACTGCAGTGTGTATTAACACAAAAGGGGAATTTCACTGCCAACAAAAGATTGTTGTACACAAGTTTTTAACAATGTGTTACTGATTCCTGAATGATGTGTTACTGATGGTAAAACTAGCTTTATAATTGTCCCTAGAATGAGTAAAGCACAGCATTCTTACAAAGGATGCCTTTACTGAGCAGTACTTAGCTGTTGATCTTTGAGAAAAGTTGAAAGTTAGTCTGAATTTCTGTAGTATAGTGCTGTGTTGACAAACCCACACATCTGATGTGTCTGGTCAGAAATATAGAAAAGTAACCTTATTAACAGTAGAAAGACCACTTTTTAGGTAATTATAGTTATAAATCTTCCCCGAGAGGGTTTGAAAATTAATGTATTTTAATAGCAATCTTACCTAATGCAGATTGTTTGTTCATTTAGAAAACTATTATGTGAAATGCCTTACTGATTTTATACAAAAAAGAATAACCCATGACTGAAGTTAGTAGATCTGAGCCTTGATTAATTTTTTTAAGAGCACTGTAAGCAAAAATAGTTAAACCAGGCTCTTTCACCATGGCCAGTTGAATACTTTCAAGTGCATGCTAAGCTACCTAAGCAGCTTAACTATCCTCTTAATCACAAAAATATGAAGAATTATGTCAGTGAAAAGCTCTGTCTGAAGTCTGGACTTTTTAACAGTATACTCAGCTTTGCGATTGTCTCTGATTTCTCAGTACCTGATTGTCTTGAAATGGGTAAAAAGCTATTGTGCAATAAGCTTTGCCAATAGTCATAAAACAGTATGAAAGCCTTAGACAAAAACTATTACCAAAGTGCAGCATATTTCAAGGACAAAAACTTTCAATAAATTATTCAACACAAATCTTATATTCAGACCACCCACCACCAAACATAATTAATATATTAATATTTACCATAAATGCTGCTTTATCATACCATAACATCTTTACTTCATTGCAAATGATGTCAGTTAGGAAGCTATTGTAAACCAACCCCCACATTAAAACTGCTGTTCCCAACACCTGCCCTTTTCAACTGGTGTTCTTCTAGGGGTTAGGACCGTTCAATAAATGGAGTACAAAGGATAGGAAAATGGGAAAAAATAAAAGAAATGCAAACAGAAAGCATTAAGTCGATATTAGAATTATCTTCAAAGCTTGCCTGTTGGTCTTGTTGGCCTTTAAGCATAACATTTGCAAATTATATAAAGAAATAAAAAAAGTCTCAAATTGTTGTAATTGTTGTAACTTATCCATGCATTCCAGCAAAAATTTTCAGTGTGCTTCAGAAATGCTTGTTCACTTGCTGCAAACCATGTCACAAATCTTCAGTGCAGCAGCTAATATTTTACAATTGATCAAATAAAATAGGATATGTATTCTAAATATGTGACTTAATGAAAACAACTTAAAGATTTATGCTCCATTTAATGTACTTAGCTAAAGTCTCATGGGATTGCGGAAGGAGATAAACACTGCAACATGGGTTAATGCTTAGTTATCTTTTGGTTAACTTATATAGCTTAGTAATCAAAGGACATGAAAGGAAAACCTTTGATAAAATAGCCTATTTTTAAATTCCACAAAAGACAGCTGCCTTTAAATATAACACAGTGTAAGCTTTTATACTTACAAACAAGACCTTGTACTTAAACTTTGTTTGCAAACTTTAGACAAGAAACAATGTTCTTAGTTTCTTGGCATCCTATTAAAACTAAAAATCAGTTTAGGGAGAAAAAAAATGAGGACTGTGAAATAACTAATAGTGTGATTACGTCTACATATTTTTCTCTATCTCTGGCTTTTTCTAGCTTTTGCAAGAAAACAGTATAAAATCAGCCCGCTAAGGAACAGTGTTATTCATTTTTATAATGATCTTACTTAATGGATGAATATTACTACTCGTATAAAAAGTCTGGTGAGGTAATGCTGTTACTACAAATATTAAAATAAAAAAATATTTCATACACAAGTATAAACTTGGTTCCATGCCTGAAATGAATGCTTTATCCTGCTCAGGAAGCAAGGCACACCATCTAACCCAAGTTTGATTTCAGTCTTTATAAATGCTGTGTTTCTGGGTAGATTTAGCAGACTGACCAAGTTCACATGTCATTAAGCACTGATGGTTCAAATCTTGTTCTCTGGAAATTTATCAGTCTAGGTACTAAGAAACAGAGATTGGAACAACAAGAAAGATTTCACTTGATGCCATTATTCAGATGGTATGAGTAAACACAGAGGATCCAACTTATCTATACCTATCAACAGATGCTTTTCTCTCAAGTGTTACATTATTAGGGTGGAAGAACTGACCTCAATAACTGAAACAAGACACTGAAGGTCAGAAGAAAAGAAGTGACAACATGTTTTTCATGTTTTCTTTTCTTTTCTTTTCTTTTCTTTTCTTTTCTTTTCTTTTCTTTTCTTTTCTTTTCTTTTCGCTATCTTGAGGGGGAGGAAGAAATAGGTTGGCCTGGTGCCTGTGTGTATGCATTTCTATCAGATAAATTTGTTTACTTTTTGTCCCCGTACACTTACAAATCCTACCCCATCTTCATTTTTGCACATCCTTTTCAGTGAGTTAGCAGCAAATTATTATTCTGCTATTATGCCACAGGTTTATTTTTTCCCTAGTGAATGTTAGGCCAGGCTTATTGGCTAATAGTAATGCATTAACCCAAAGCATAATGAAGCACTGAAGTCCAGTGACTGCTGTCAAAAATAGCATTTGTCATTGAGATGTTGGAAGATCCAAGAGAAAATCCTCCTAAAGAGCTGTAGGATTTTATATCTTGTAATCGTTATGAAACTCTGTTTTGATTTTAGTGGCTCTAAAATGACAGAGTTGTGGAAAAAAAAATCTGACTGCCCACGTAGGCAAGGAAACACAAGAGTGCATGCTGAGAGGTTGTATAAGTAACACTAGGCTTCCCCCTTGATAGCTTAATGTCAGCAGGGCTGGTCTTGTTGAAATTAATCCAGTCACAATAATGGCATAAAGACATGCATTTATACCTCTATTGACTTTTCACGTTCACAGGATAATTGTTGTAACATTTTCTTAAAGGCCAAAGACCTTTTGATGATAAATATATCTCATTACATGGAATTTTATATGTAATCATCACATGAATCTCAGTGCAATTCAATGGATGTATTTACCATATGTTAATCCTAGCATAACAAGCCTTTAACCTATTTGACTTAATTATAGGCATATCATCAGATTTACTGTAAAAAAGGCTTCTTTTTCTTTTTCACATTCTTTTTCCTAAAAACCTTTTCCCCTTTTTAACTCTTTTGTGAATTACCTATCACAGAGTCTATCTTCTCTGCTTCTCACCTTGCTTGAATGTAAATCCCAGGGATGCTTGATATCACTATTTGCTCTGCTGTGAAGATGAGAAGATAGGCAGAACTAGAGGAGATTTTCAGTGGAATTGCTGAATAGATCTACAGAGATCTATTGGATATTGGCAGTCCTTCATTTAAAATTCGTTCCAATTTTGCAGTATGTATTTTATCAATTTTGATGTGATTTTTCAGTCAGGAATGGTGAGCTTTTCACTGTTAAAGAACACAACATGTAAGACAATGTTAAAAGCCTTCCTAAAGTCAATTTAGATAATAGCTATCAAGCTACCTTAACAACCGAAATCTTTGGACAATTGGAAAGGAACAGGAAATAGAAGCAAAATGGAAGGAAAAGGGGTTTACTTGGATTAGAACAGAACAGACACAGGAGGAAAACCTAAATAGTGGATATATATGTAAGCATTTATATTCCCTCCTTGACTTCTGAAGAAAGATGAGATAAAAATGCTTTCATTTTCAGGAAAAAAAAAACAACACTGATTATAAACAAAAGAGTGTAGTAATCAGAATTTTGAAATAATGGACAATTAAGAGATTATAAGAACAGCATAGAAAACATGAGCTGGAGTTTGACTAGTATCCTGTGATCTCCCATCTGTGAAAGTGCTTAAAGTATATAACTTCTTGAGATGACTTTCAGCCTTACAGTTCAATAATTCCATTACTTTGCTCTTATTAGTTTCCCCATCCTAATTCTTTTGACCAGTTTTACAGAAGTACCTTCACTTGAGCATAGAGATTCATCTGAGAGACAAATTGTTTTCTAAAGAAGTGCTTACAGCCCCTTTAAAACATAAGCAGATCTTAGATATTCTTTGAAATATGTGAACCAACACGGCAGAATAAGAAATAATCATTTTCACATGGTAATATATCAAGGAGAAATAAAAAAAAAAAAAAATCTAAATTAGATCAGGTTAAAGACCAGTTATTTAATTAAGCCAGATGTATTCAAGTTCAAGCAAGATGTATTCAAGCCAAATGCTCTCAGCCAAGGAGTAAAAATTTATATGAAGTAATCTCTGAACCATCAGTGATTGTCTCCAAGATGTCAGGAAGAATGAGGGAGGTTCTCAAGGTCTTAGAAGAGGAAATATCACTGCTTTTGAAAAACAGAAAAAACGGACCTAATAGACCAGTTAATAGAAAACAACAGACCAGTAATCCGTACTTCAATACCATTATTATGAATCTTCAAGATAGATACTCCAACAAAATATTAAACAATCTAGTTGAAAGTACCAAGAAGATAAGAAACTGAAAAGAAACAGCCAAGATAGATTTGTCAATAACAAATCACATCAAATCAATCTAGCTTCCTTCTTTGACAAGATAGCTGGATAAGAGCATAACAGAAGGCAGAAGATGTGATAAATCCTGACTTTAGTGTGGTATTCAACACTGCTCTGCATACTGTTCCCATAAACAAGCTAGAAAAATGTCGTCTGGATGATTTCATTAGAAGATGTGTGGCCAAGTGTTTGAAAAACTGTACCTAACAGAGTAATTAGTACTGATTCTCTGTCAAACTGGAGGGTCTGACTGGAGTGTTAAATAGGATCCCACAGGAATTTGTTCTAAAGCTAAAATTATTACTCTAGAATGATTTTCATCCACAATCTTGATGATTTCATAGAGTATACAGTTATATTGTTGACACTTAACATTTGTCTGTAATATCCAAAGAGTGAGTGGAATGAGATAAGAGCTGCAAAGCATTTTATTATTTCAGTTATAGTAAATACCAACCTTTATGTTCTGGAGAAAGAATTCACACGGGTGGAAAGGAAACATAATCTATATCTGCACCTAAACTCACAGAAGCCTAATGAACAGCTGTTTGATGAGGAATAAGCAAGTAGGCAGAACTAACATAAAATAAAAGTTTCGGGTTAGAGAGGGCCACAAATTCAAACTCTTTTTTGATGTTGCAAAAAAGGCTAGAGTTCAAGTGGAAGAGTCGATAGTATTAGCAGGCATGTTATGTATAAGTTTTTGGAGGTGGTTGTTCTGCTCACCTTGGTATTGCTTAGACCTCAATAGGAATAACATTTCCCATTTGGGTCACTATATTTCAAGAAAGATACAGACAAAGTAGAGAGAATCCAGAGGAGAGCAACAGGAATGATAAGAGGTTTGGAAAACGTGACCTACAAGGAAAGGTTGAAGGAGTTCGTTTTGTTTAGTCTGGGAAAAGGAAGAGTGAGGGGAAATGTGATAAGGTCTTCAAATATGTAGACCTTGCTACAAAGAGTAAGATGATCAATTATTCTTGGGGCCTGAGTGGGATTTGTACAAGAAGAAAGCAACATAATTTGCAGAAAAGGATATTCAGGCTACAGGGCTTCCAAATGTAAGGGAAGTTAAGAGTTCGCAGATGCAGGTTACAGGCTTGCTTTCATTGAAGGAATTTAAGAACAAGTGAGATATGTCATATTTGCTTTATGTACACTCAGAATAAGAAATGAATTAGCTTATGTCTACAGATATTTTCCAGCCCTATATTTCTGTGATTCCAAGGACAATGAAGCATTGATTCCACAAACATAAAAAAGGAATTTATAAAGACAGCTCCTATGGGACATATATGAAGACTACTTCTTGACAGACATATGTATGGCTGCCTTGTGGACTGTCCCATGCGTTCCAGAAATTAAAGAGCTCAGATGTCCCCAATAAAATCTTTATTATGCTTGTTCTTCAAAAAAGAAATAATATGGGTTTCTACACATAGATCAAATGAGTTCGATGTCCTATTTACTCTTCTCACAAGTGAAATGAGCACATTCATCTTGGAAATATGAGCAATATTTTGTTTCATAGAAGAAAAATAGCTGCTTTTCAAATCATCACCCACAAAATGGATTAAATGAATATAGATAAAGCCAGTGTCCACTGTGTTGGTCATATCTCATATCATTACTGAGATGCTGAGATGACTGTAAAATTCTGTTATTTTGTTGCTGATAATGATCATCACATAAACTGAGACCAATATCTCAGCCTTTAATCAGTGCAGGAACTCACCACAGCATCTAAACCTTACAGACTAACTTAACTGCTCTTTCCATGCCCAGATAAATGTGTAAGTAGAAACAAAGTTAAGGTGACGTGATCCAGAATGTGGACTAAATATTGATTTGCACTAATATGTGCAAGTATTTGTGCATTATCACATGAAATTTGTTAATGATAATAAGAACTGAACTGCTCCCACGAGGCGCTTAGAGGAGTAACAGACATGGTTTGGTAAATCAGCACACAGGGATGCCTATTACCAATACTAAGCACTCATAATTCATGAGTCAGGCTCCTTAAAACCATGAAATTGGCTTTAAAATAATATGTCTTATATATATAATAACTCTAAGGTTTGTTTTGTTTGCCTTCTGGGTTTTGAGTTTACAGTGTGCATTCAGTTCAGGCTTTTCTCAATGACCATTAGAGTTTCATTAGCTTTATAAACTTTGTGGAAAGGAGGGAACGAAAGAAGGAAAATAATATATATATATATATATTTCAATAAAATCCTAATCATCAATAGCTCTAGAGATGGCTCACACTTTTTTTTTTTTTTTTTGGCAAGTGAATTGTTTTGCCTGAGTCTATACTAGTAATCTACACAAGCTTAAGGCTTTTCATGTCATGTAATGACATGATTGGTCATGTCCAGGGGACAGGCAATGATGGAAGTACCAGCCCCTCTAGGCCAAAGCCTATATTTTCTTACCCCAACTAGCGAAAATATGTACAATATCCACAGAGGACAGGAGAGCTCTCTGGGAGAAAGCTCTCGCTACCCATTCAATTCGGCATGAGGAGAGCCCAATGTAGGAAAGGAGCCTCTCGTTACCACCATGCCACTTCCCTCTTGCACCAATCGGGAAACCCAAATACTCAATCTCAGTGGACGATGTTGCAGAATAAAAAGTCATTTTGACCTCTCCTATGCTACATAACGGTATGTGAGGAAATATGGGGAAACATGGACTACACAGTTTTTCATATGTAAAATAAGAAAATACAGTGAGCAAATGCAAAAGGAGGTATTTAAGTCATCTATTACTATTTACAGTATATTAATAAGTAAATATGATATATGCAGACCTAAGTGAATATCACATTTAGATATATATTCACATACAGATATAGATATAGGCAAAAATATATGATGTATTTATATTCAGGAGATCCATTCTTATCCCAAAGTGCCTTTCTCAGTAACAGCAGAGTTGTCACTTTATCCTGGAACCCATTTGTACTTTATTTTCAAAACACTAACTTAACATTAAACTAACCTTGAATTTAGGATTTCATTTCATACATAGTAAAGCCAAAAGCCAACATGCTACAATTGGAGCATTGCAGAACGTAGCATCTCCACTGATACAGTGGGTGGGAAGAATAAGCTATTAACATGTCTGTAGCACTTTGCTTTATATACAACTACCCGGCTTTTAACTTCAGCCTTGGTCACTAAGGTCAGGCAAGACAGAGCTGACTAATAGTGTCACTTTCCTACGCCTTACTTTGCTCACCCCTGCAGCAGCATGACAAGCAAGAGCTGGAGTGGTAGTAGAGCATGTAGCAGTGGGCATAAACAGCTAAACAGGTCTTTATGTTAAATGGTGGCTGTTAGGGAGATGAGTGTCATATCTCCATAGCTATAAAGCTATTGGAAGGGGAGTTACTAAGTCATTCATGAAACTACCAAGCAGGTAGTGAACCTTCACACTATGTGGAGAAAGTTGAGTGCACAAATTGCTCTAACCATATGTAAAGAAATGCAAAAAATATTGCTGGCAGACAACTTTAAAAAATGTTAAAGAAAAAGTTTTTTAAAAAAAGTTTCAAGTTTAAAATAAAAATATAGTGTGAGATGAAATGTTCCAACAGAACCCCTATTTTCAAAAATTGCATTTCATAAGTGCATACTCCAGACTGCTCTGTGTGGTTGGGCATTGATACAAAAGTAGAAGTTAATGGAACATGAAGGAATCATCCAATCATATAATTTCTGAATATGAAAGAACAAAAATTCCTAAT
>JAVCKT010009913.1:10196-21275 GCA_032273925.1 Rhynchotus rufescens | reverse complement strand
GTCCAGTTCTTTCTATGAGAAAGAACTCTGTAAGAAGTTCTGTGAGAAGGATAGCGTGGCTGCTATTGTATGCTACAGTAATTTAGATTTTCTCCTTTGGTAAATCCTTTAAGTATCAAGGAAGAAAAATGATCCCTAAGTGTTACAACATTAGCACACTTGCATTTCAGATCTGAATTTGGTTGTGGTGATTTTTAACATTTTTTGTTACAAAATTTTCTTTGTGTTAGGAAATTATATAGCAATCTGCATTATCTTTAGTGAGCCTCCAGGAGAATTTTGGTGGGTTTTTTTGAAACTTCTTTGCATGGTCTGAGCCAACCAAATAGAAGCTGCTGAAAAGCAGAGCAGAAGGAAGTTCCTCTTTCCCTCCAGTGCTGCGATTTCAGGGTAACTTTAAGCAGAGCAGTTGTTCCATCCAACTCCTTGCTGGTTTTTATTACCTCCTCCCTTGTGCCGGCTTGGATTTAAGCTGAACGGGTTTGTGGTTTTGGTCCCTGTGCAGCCTGCGGAGAAGCCTGTGGAGAGGGCGTGAGTGGCCAGTGCTGGGGAGAGGGTGGAATCACTCCCTGCAGCAGCTTCCCCGGGAATGTGAAACCCTGGCCCGGGTGTGCGCGAGGCAAGGGCTGCGCTCCCATCCAAGGAGAAGTGAAATAGGACAGATGAGTTGTGTTGCGTTTCTATTTTCCTTAGGCTGAGCAACTAAAACATGATGAATAGTTAAAATTTGGAAAGGCCTGTTCTCCTTTCCTTTCCATCACGTGCAGATCTCTGCAGTAGAGAAGAAGGTTATTGGCAGGTAGCAATGTCCTTTATATTGCAGAAACATTTCAGCAGTCTCTGGGGCAAAGCGTTTGACTAGTGGTCAGACACCAGTGCGTTTAGCTTCTTTCTGGGGCTCCAGGCCCTTCTTTGAACAGCGAGACTTACTTGGTGCAGGTGCATGTCACTGGACTAATAAGAATTGCTTTGGAGAAGATTGAAATCCAAAGGGAAATTCTATTTATTCTTTTGGCTTTCCCGTCTTCTAACTTTTTATCTAGAATTGGGAGACTCGTGTTACCAGTGTTTAACAGAGACTAGCTCTAATGTTATTACCTGCATGTATCTTTGAGATACTTCACTGTTGGAATTAATTTGGTAGTCTAGATTTTTCATTTTCAGGTTGTGTATTTTAGTAAAAGTGGACATTGACTGTGATGCTGACATTAACTTCCTGACAATTTGATTCACCTCCCCCAACACACACACACCTTTTTGTGGAAAGATAATACGTATTTTAAATGATGTAAAAAATAGGGGCAAAACAGTGTTGAAATTGAATTCAAAATTAGACTCAAAAGGACTGAGTTAAGAAAAGTTAATCTGTGGCTAAAAAAATATTTATTGCTTAAGTTTTTTTTTTTGTCCAAGAAACAAAATCTTAGATAATTGATGACAATTAATATATATACACAAATTGGAGGTATCAAAAAATATAAGTGTGAATATAGGCAAGTGTAGGTCAGTTTATAGCTTGAACACTTAAAAATGTATCTGAACTTCTTCTTTTTTTCTATTTTTTTCCTGTTTTTTAATTGGTTGATAAAATGACATTTGCTTGCTGGAGAATGAATTAGTGGCCTTCAGGAGCTAATTTGAGCAGTCGGTTTTACTTCATGGTATTTTTTTTAGATGTGTTAACTTTTTTTCTCTCAATATTTTTTCAGTGTAATTCTAGACATCTTGATTTTTTTCCCTTAAAGCCAAAAATAGGAAGGAAGGAAGGAAGGAAGCACGCTGCTCTGTTTTGTCACTGAGGGATAGTTACCATGGTCTGCCATTTCTTTGTCTCATTTACCTCCACCTCTTCTAAATAGAAGTTAAGATTAACAAAATATTCATGAGTTTTATTTTAATATGAAGTATATTATGAAAATTCATATTATGAGAATTATGCCTGTGGGAGGAACATGCTTCCTATCACCATTAGTAATTTCACTTTTCCTTGGAGAGCTTTATTTTAATGCACTGTATATGTAGAGCTTTGATATTTTTTCCTTTGTTTTTTTTTTTTAAAGTGTCTATCACTGTTTCTCCAGCAGACAATCAGCTACGATTCTTTCCTGCACAGTGTATTTAAAATCAACTTGAAATTACTGGAGAATTGCACTTGAAGTGGCCTCAAGAGGCAGAAGAAGCAGGTCTTCACTATAATGGAAGAGGCTAGGAGCTCAAAGAATGGAAATCATGACTCAAGGAAGTCTGCCCGTGTTGTCTGTGAGGAAGGCAAAGCAGTCAAAATTGCAAATAATCAAAGTTATAAACATAATAGAAGTGACAAAACTATGAAGGATGTTGGGAGAAGTTCTCCAAGTGGAAATAGCAGCAAAAAAAGTAAACAAAATGATGTTTTTTCTGAAAAACAAGAAGAAAATAAATCATGCAAAGGAAATAGTTGTGTTCCTGGAACTAAAGATACGGGGTCAAGCTTTCAGGATCGAAGTCATGGAAAGGCAAAAAAAATGCCTAATTTATCATCAGCAGTGGAAAACCTGAAACAGACAAAGGCTCAACAAGTGGGGGAAAACTTCCCAGTCTCCCATGTTGCTGGGAATGGAATTAGCTCAGAAACCTTAACAGCTACCCGGAGAGGGAAACCAGTGTTAGAAAGTCCACTGGGAGTTCATACGTTGAAGACTAATGTTGATCAGACTGGTGATCCTGGTAAAACTGCTTCAGATCAAAGGAAAATGGAACATAAGTCTGATGACTTCAGTGAGTATTATGCAGTACTGCTTTATTCATTTTTCTTCTGCTAAAACTCTTAACAATCTGAAATAGGCTTTGAAATGTTTCTACTTGCGTTTTTTTTCGCATATTGTAAGTTGCTGAGTGCATTTACAGAGAGCATATTATTAATAAGTATATTAGAGATTATGATAACTGTCCTTTTTTCTTCCTTTTTTTCTTTTTTTTCTCTTCTCTTCACTAAAACCTAAACATCTCTGCAAGATGGATAGATAGAGTGTGTGGGTTTTAGACACTTTTGTGAATTTGGTGCCTTGGAAAAAAAAATTCATAATGCCATTGTTTTTTATGGAAGGACTTTCCAGAACGATAGTGGGAAAAATCAGCAAGAAAAATTTCTTATAGGCAGTACAAAAACACTTTTCTGTGATTGCTGTGCTCTTTTTGTTACCAAGTCTTTGAAAGATGATTTGGCAGAAGGCTTTTCATTTAGGGGACTGTGTAACATATTAAACAGCAGTTATCCAAGAAAGATATTCTTTTTTTCCCCCAGTTTTAGAATTAAATCAGGATTTGTGCCATTTCAGCTTATTTCCTTACCACAGGATTTGCCAAACTTATTCAAAGCCTGTATATATATTTCTCCCCAATAAAAATGCTGTTTTGAGGCTGTTTTTTAACCTATCTTAAAGATTTTAACAGAAAAAACAACTTGAGATGGCAGCATCCTGTGATAAGTCAGCTCTTTGTAGACCACTGTCATGTACTGCAGGGACTATCTGTCATTGACAAAACCAGGACTTGAAAACTTGCTCCGTTTTTGTTTCCTGGCTAGTCTGGGGACAGAGGCAACCTCATAAAAACCTGGCTTTTACTGATGCTTGCAATTACTGGAATAGTTCAGGGTGTAAGTATTTGGAGAGATTATTAAACTATGAACAAATCACAGGCATCTGGAGGAACAGGCCTTTCAGAATCCACTTGTGTGTTTGCAAATAGCCGCGTTCCAGAGCGCCGTGGTAGCTGGCCGCAGGGCAGCGAGGTGTCACCGTGCTGTCAAATGCAGCTCCACAAGGCTTTTAAGTTGAGGTGGTTGAAATGTGTGGATACCAGCTTTGTGAGATTGTTTGGGTCAATGCCTTTAAAGTGGTTTTATGACTGTTTCCTCAGCAGAGTGCATGATGTAAATGTTTTAGCCTAGTATTTGTTATTTCTGTCACAGTAAAACATTAGGATCTCGCGTACTCTACTGTGCTCAACACAAGAACTTTTTTTCTTGCCTTGGAGAATTTAACAGAAAATATCAATTTAAGATCGAAGAACAAAATGGATCTATCATTTTTTTTTCTTTTGAGAGCACTTAGTAGCATACTAATTTCTGAAGTTTCTACAAAACTGTGGTAAATGTTTTGAAGAGATTCTGATCTCCATGGTGCTTTTGGGCAGAAGTCTGGAATGTGTGTGGTTCTTTACTGAGACCCTCTTAACTGTTGTGGCCACAGTTCTATAACTTTTCTTGAGTTCTTCTGAAGAAAATGTCTACTTTTTTCTGTAGATAAAGAAAAGAATTCTGAATCAACTAAAGAACATACTTTGGAGGCTGATTATTTAGAAAACACTGCTGTTATTGATGAATCTAATCTGACAGCTGAACAACAACTAGGACTGAAACAAGCCGAAGAGCGACTGGAAAGAGATTACATCTTTAGACTTGAAAAAGTAAGTTGTGCTGCTTATTGGGCAGAGGAAAAAAAAAAAGTTGTTGTCTCTGTACCAGATCCTTAAGCCTACCTTTCATTCTATTTATTTCTTTTTGGGTGGTATTTCTGTTACATCCCATTGCCTCTGTTTCTTTGTTCTTTATAATGGCGCGGTTACACGATCTAAGATACTATTCCTACTAATTGACTGATCCCCTGTTGGAACAGAAGTAGATTGAAAATTTGATGTTCCTTCTATGGCATAGATAGCCTGTATGGAACAATATTTTTAATTCCACAGAGCTAAAGGATGACTGTTCCATTACTTAGCTGAGATTTTTCCAGCAAGTCAGGTTACCTGGACACTCAGCATATGGGATTGAAAGGGACCTCAAGGTGTACTCAGTGTATTAGCCTTCCACTGGTCAGAATCAGCTATGCTGAAGATGACACCTCAAGAGTATTTGTCTGAGCTGTTCTTAATCTTCAATGGAACAAATTTACAAACCACTTTAGGAAGCCAACAATTTTTTCCTAATGTTTAGTGCAACTCTTTCTTATAGCATTTTAATCCCTTCATATTTGATCCTAGGAAAATAAACCTAACACTTCATTCCTTTTTTTAGCAGCCTGCCACACATTTGAATATCATTACCATTTCTCCCTTCAGGGTTGTCTACTTTAGACTCACTTGCTCTTCTTTTGTCATTGGATGTGTGTGTGGCTTTTTTTAAGCTAGTGCTTCATTCTTGTTGCTTTTCTCTTGGCTTCTGTCACCCAGTCCATGTAACAGGTATCCAAAATTGGGCATAGTGTTTCGGCTGAAGTCTTAACTGGTACCATGTAAAGAGGAAGGCTGACTTCATCCATCTGAAATAAAACATTCATGTTTATGTTAGAGCAGGGTGTCTGCTTTTATAACAGCAGTAAGATGTTGACTTCTACTAACATCCCCATATCCTTTTCTTAAGAAATGCACAGCCAGGTGTTGTCAGACCTGTATTTATTTTAGGTGATAATATGTAGGCAAGAATAATACTTTGCTTTGATGTTATTTAATTGAATTTCATTAATTCTGTTTCTGTAATTTGTTGTGATCATTTGGAATTGTCATCTTGAAAAGCCTTGCAAACCACTCCTAAATTGATGTCTTTTGCAAGTGTAGTCAGCACACTCCCTTTTTAATTATTGTTATTTCATAAACCTTTAACAAAAATATGACTCTAATGCTGGAAGGATCCTGTTGACCACTGCTTAGCGTATGTCTGGAGCAGTGGTGAATTTTGATATGTGCCCCTTCAAGCCCACCTTACCAATCTCTGTTTAAATAAGCTTTTATGATCTGTGTTTGAGGCTGATACAATGTAAAATGACAAAAAAACTTGTTAAACCTAAGATGCATCATCTGTTGCTGCTTCTCCAAGCCTTACGATATTGTATTTTTAAAAAGCAACTCTAAAATTGGTTGAGTATATTTTGTTCTTAGCAGATCTGTTTGTCACCTGTGACCTATTTTCTTCTATGTACTTATTAATATCCTAGTTATTTATTGCAGTATTTTTCTGGAGGCTAATTCTGACTGGTCTCCAATTCCTTGGCTTTTCCTTTTTAGGTTTTTAAGGATAGTTTTAAGATTTTCTTTCCAAGTGATCTGGAGCCTTTCCATTCCCCTTAAGTTTTCGGATACAAGTGACTCTGAGATGGATTAGCCAAGGGTAAATTTCACGAGGCCTCGGTTGTCTGAAGGCATCTAACTTAAGTAGCAGCTTGTAACTTTCTATTATTATTGTTTTGAGTAGTTAGCTCTTTTATTGGTGTCAAGCATAGCTAGATGATTAAACCAAGCTTTACAATAAAGGGCAAGTAACATGATTTAATCTTGCTGGCAACATCTATTGACCTAGTACTGCAGATCAGTATTGTACATACTCAGGTATCCTTGTTTCCATAGGACTACAACCAGCACATTTTATTGAACTTGATTTAGAGAAATACCCAATCACTTTTAATATTATTATTGCTGAAATGCACTCAGCTTCCTATGAGTGGTAAAATACTATTTTTCATCTGCAATCCTTGAATCTTCGTAGTTGTCAAGTGTAACTTATGTTCCTAGTACCTGTTTAATTTCATCTTTCACTGTTGCAGAAAATAAATCTGAAGGAAAGTAGTAGTAAAAATATAATGACTGTTATTTTAAATTTATGTTTACTCTGCAGCTGGAGAATATCGGAAAGTATGTGAAGTTTTTCTAAAAACGAAAGATCAAGCTCATAAGTTGAAAAACTCAAATTTAGCAGTGGTTGAGGCTTTCTGTGTAGTAAATCAAATTTGTTTAACCTAAAAATAGTCCATTTTAGCATCTTAAAATGGTGTTCTGTGTTCATTCATTGCTATGAGTCTGTTAAGCAGCTGGTGTTTTTAATATGCTTTTCCGTTTTAGTAAATACAGATGTGCTAGGATTAGAATAGAAATGTTAGGTAGGGTCTTTCAGTCTCTCAGTTATAACTGACAGCAGTCACTGGAAAAGTAAAAGCCTGGAGCAAAAACTAAGATTTCTTTTCCTTGCGGTCCCTTGAGGAGGGACAGAGGGAAGAATTCTTCGCATGTTGTCTTTGAAGTGAGCATATCAAAAGGCTTCCGATCTCTGTAGCTGCGTTTTATTAGAACACTGCAAGAGAGTGAGAAAAAACAACTACTGGATGAGACAGATCCAAGTGGAGGATTTGAAAGCAATTCCTGCCCTTTGCAGAGGTGCCCCTTTCTGCACTTGAGTCTAGCAGTTCTCAGTGGTTTTGCTGCATGAATGAGCTTCACGGTGTCTCCTCTTGGGCCCTGGGAAGATGGTCCTTTTTGCATCCTCTCCTGAGAGTTGACTGGGCGGCTGTTTCTTGCTGCAGGCAGCTCTCCCAGGCTGAAGCTCCCCATTTGTGTACTCTGTCACTCACCTCCTTTCTGTCCAAAATGTCCTCCTCCAAATCTTTTGAGCATGATGAATTTTTCGTGGGAATGGAGTAATCTCACATCCAGCTGGAGCTTCTTCTCTTATACAGAGTACAGGCACCAGGAAGTCAGAAACCAGCTATTTTCCTCCTTGCTGGCCAGGCACCCCCTTTTAAAAGAATATAAAAGACAGTATTGTACTTTACGCTGTGATTATCCGAAGCAGGGCAACTCCACTGTCATAACATGTAGAACAGATAGTGTGATGAATACTTCCCATTTCCTTGTCAGAAAAAGGAGGATTGATTTTGAAATTTAGTAAATCCATAGTTATTAAAAACTCGGGCTGTCAGGGGACTAGTTTACTGGCTTAAATTCAGGTTTCAGCATAAACTGTTAAGTCCTAATCTTGCTGTACTGAAATCTACTCAGAATTGTAACTTGCAAGACATCTCTTTCTCCTTTGTTTCTTTCTCTCCTTGTCATCTGGACACTTTTTTTTTTCCTTTGAGATTATTTAATGTTTGCAAAGCTATATTATAATATATAAAATAATATGACATTATAAGTGCTGCATTGTTAAATCTATTTGTTGTTCAAATAATTGAGTGTTTTGAGTCTCAGAAATTTTTTTTTCAATTTATGGCTGTTTTTCTCCAGCGCTCCCCGGAATATACCAACTGTCAGTATCTATGCAAGCTCTGCTTAGTTCACATTGAAAATATCCAGGGAGCTCACAAGCATATTAAAGAAAAACGTCATAAGAAAAATATAATGGTAAGTTCAAAATAAGAATTTTGACTGTTGCTTTTTTATTTTTAAAAGTATTTTGTGTGGTAAGTTTCTTTGCATCATCTTCATTTGAGTGAAAGTTTGTGTGTGCTGAACAGAGTTGCACAAATCCCTATTGCTCATTTTCTGTTTGAGAGCAAGGGTTTGATGATTTGCCCAGGGCAAGAGGAAGGAATCTTTGCGGTAGTTGCTTTGAACTTGTCTCTGAGTAGTGGGCCTTTCGGTAGGAGCTTGAGCCTCATGCTTTTAGTAACAGAAGGCTAAGCAACTCTAGGTGAGAAGCATGTTTATTTTTTTTCTGATTTTTTTAAAAAATAATGCAGTCAGTAGCAAGCCCATTATGGCTTGTTTTTTTTGGCTTGTGTGGTGTGTCTTTTCAATTCACATCCTTTATATGATGGGTAAGCAAAGGAAATAGCATGTATAGTACCTACATCCTCATCACAAGAGAGATGTGGAACTTGTAGAGAGGGTCCAGCGGAGAGAAAGGAAGATGATTAAGAGACTGGAGCATCTGTTTTATGAGGGAAGATAAGCCAGCTGGGCCTGTTTAGCCTCAACATCTACCAATATGCGAGGGGAGACTGTAGGGAGGATGGGGCCAAACTCTTCTCGATGATGGCGAGTGACAGGACAAGGGGCACGAGTAGAATCTGAAACACAAGAAGTTTCATCTCCATAAGTGGAATACCTTCTTTCCTGTGAGGGTGCCAGAGCCCTGGAGCAGGCTGACCAGGGAGGTTGTGGAGTCTGGATGTGACCCTGTGTCATATCCTCAGGGTGTCCCTACTTGAGCAGAGGGGTTGGACTAGATGATCTCTAGAGGTCCCTTCCAGCCTCAACCATTCTGTGATTCTGCGATAAACTAAAAGAGAATTAAAGTAGGGATTCAGTTCCAGAGATGTCATTTGTCATCTATCTGTGCTTATATGTATGTGTAGCTTTTGTATGTTTTGCTTTTCTTAAGGGAGAAGGGCAACTGGTTGCATTGCTTTAAGAAATTAGTTTTGTACATGACTCTAGTGAATGGCTTACAGTTGTGGAGTTTTGTTTTTGTTGTTACTTCTTTTTGTTTGTTTTTTTGCCAACTCATTCTATGTAGATGTCGGTGAAGACTTACAAATCTGGGGTGTGCAGAGTTTTGTGGTTCAGATAGTTAAACTGCTTCTACAACTGTTTCCCAAGATGTAGCCAGTGGTTTATTACTGCTTTCATGTTGTTCATACCGTACTTATACTTGTGATTAATGCTCTAATATATACAAGCCAAGACATCACTGGGATCACTCTGAGTGTGGTGTCTCAGAGAGTAGTATTTTTGTTTTTATGTTCAGTTATTAGTTCTAAGACACTCTGCTTCCCTTGCTGTCTGCTGAGTTCTATCATGAAGGGTGAAAATAAATAAGGTGGCAACAAACCAGACCTACATATGATATGGAAACACTTTCCTACCATGCTTTCCATCTGGACATGGAGATAAGAAGTGAGGAAAGAGGTTTATTTACCAGTGAATAGAAATGATAGATGACAGGGAGTGGTTTCAATTTATAACACTTGTCTACAGTAGCTTCATGTTGTATTACAAAGTGGAGTGATAAGTAGTGTGTAACTATCTAAATATTACTTCATTAAACACGTGTATTTGCCTCCAAAACTCTGTGTATTTTAAACATATCACTGTATACATTTGAATTACCAAGTTGATGATTAGTAGTTTGACTAAGCAGGTCCCATTATTTACAGCTCTAATGATGAAATAAGAGTACCAAATAAGCACAGCAGCACTCAAGGAAAAGCCTATAGCAATGCTATTAAAAAAAATGCATTTCAGAAATCCTTTGTTAATTTTGATTAAGAAATTAAAAGTTGATAGAAGTGGTTTCATGCTGGACTGTTGTGTTGTCTTAATGCATAACTGTGTTGCAGTTATTGTTTCTTTCTATTGTCAGTCATACGTTTCATGCTGTTGATGAACTTGTGAAACGAGTACTTGTTGCACCTGTCCTTAAATGACTTGATGTTGCTGGCATTTATTATTCTGTCTGGATTAAAGTGATTGGCAGAAGTGAGAAGAAGTGGGAGGAGACTCCTCCTCTTAAACTTACTTGGTGTTAGGCCTTTTCTGCCACTGAAGTCTTCCCTGCAGTTGTGATCCATTCTGAAAAATTGTGTGACCCTCGTAAAACTTCCCGTGCTCAGTTACTTTTAGTATGTAGAAGCGCTTGCAGCTTTTCACTTCCTGGGATGCATTCTGTGTCAGAGCTGCCACAAAATGTGGCTGAGGAATGTAACTCTCCAGGTTTCCTCCTTGGTCGCCAGCTGTGAAACAACAAGTTCTCCGTCAAACACGGGCGGTGCTGTCGTTTCCATGAGCCACGCTATTATACTTGCCAGTTTAGCTGGGCACAGTTCCTGCCTTTGCAAAAATGCGATCAGTACAGCATAAATAGAAAAAATAAACAGCCAACAGTACTTTCTGATATCTTGTAATACTATGAGATAACCTTTTTCTTTTAAAATATCAGCTTTTACTTTTATCATCCAAAAATTATTCAGGAAAAACAGGAAGAGAATGAACTGCGTGCCCTCCCACCCCCCTCTTCTGCACAGTTGGCCGCCCTGAGTTTTACACTCATTGAGGCAGCAAAAGAACAAGGCATATCAGATGAGGACTTCCGAATCCGTCAAGAAATCGTAAACGAGATGGAGAAAATTATTCAACAGCCTTTACCAGGTATCCATAGTATCCTCCATTTTCTTTAGGGGTAAATTGTTCTGTTTAGGGGTAAATTGCTTTTTATTCTTATTTACATTTTGTTACTTTTGTTAAGGATGGAATATCAAATTTCAGGTTAAAGTATCCATCTTTATATTATACAATAAAAGTATGGTTTATACAATGTTAATATATACA
>JAVCKT010009913.1:0-10158 GCA_032273925.1 Rhynchotus rufescens | reverse complement strand
TCAAATTTCAGGTTAAAGTATCTTTATATTATACAATAAAAGTATGGTTTATACAATGTTAATATATACAGACCTTTTAATATAGACTGGAACTTGACAGGGGAAAATGTGATCGGGCTTATTTTTGTTTCTTTCTGGTAGATATTCACTGAAGCTATTTGGCTTCTCTGCAGTGATGAATTCTTGCAAAGACTGAAAACCTCTAGGGCTCCAAGTATTTGGTGTTGTTTAAATCTTTGGCCACAGAAGCTCTCTCTCTCCCAGTCTCTAGTCTTCCACCTAACCAAGCATTACTGAATGACTGTAGTGGTGTGTTCTATAGTAGAGGTATTATTTGGAATATCTGCAGGTGCTGCTCAGTAACTCTTCATTAAAAGAAACCATTAAAATCAAGAAAGTTTGTTTCAATCAAGAAACAGGCATGTCTTCTCATGTATATTTAATAGCTAATGGATCCTAAATTCAAGAAAGGTGCGCTTTGCTGAGGTCAGCTGTAGCTTCTGAAAATCCTTTCAAAGCCTAAATTACCTTTAACAGGTCTAGATACATCTCCTGTGAAAGACTATATTTACTTAATTATATGTTTATATTTAATATATTTAATTATATAATGCCTCATCTCCTTCTTTCTTGATAACTTTTTAAAGAAGTCTGAGTAGGTTAAATGATTAGTCACATTCTTGCTTAAATTAGTTAAGTTTCTTTATGCTTATGAAGTTTTTAAGATTTGGTAGGGTATGCAGAATGGTAGTCATGTTTTTGCTTCAGATATTTAGCGTGTTACTTCACTAGAACACATGACACATTCATACCCAATATATACCACCATTAGAAAATACAATAACACATATAACTTGTTTCTTTGTAGTAATTTCCTGTTATTTCCTGTGGTGCAAATGATGCACTGAAATGTTGAGATCTGGTTTTGTAGCTGTGCTAATGTTTCCATAATGTTATCAGTAGTTGATTTTTCAGTGACCCTGAACAGAACAAGGTATTAATATCATTAACAGAAAAATGAGTTTTCAAACTCAGGTTTCATTCATATCAAAACTGAGCTGCTGTTTTCTGTTTTGTTTTAGAAATACAGCATTTTTTTCCATTTGCTTTATAAAAATGCAGTTATAAGAAAGACTTTTTGTTTACTCTAGGATGATTAGCCTTATTTTTAGGAAGTACATTTAATATACACTTAAACATAAGATACTGAGTAGAGGGAGGAACTTTGCTTGCCTCTTTACTCTGTAATATTGCCATAGGTGGCTTCTCTGTGCAAACTTCTGTTCTGACATGTTATAGAGTTTTCTACTGAAAATTAGTATTTTAGCATAAGACAAAGCAGAGGCAGCAATTTTACATACCTACTCATGAAAACTACTGTGCTAATAACGTTTGATTAGCTGATATGTTGCGCTCATGTGGAGAGGTATTTCCATACCAGTGAATGGCAATTTCTTTTCCCACTTTTTAAGACCTGATGCGTGTTGATGACTGTATTTTCCTAAGGTATAAAACTGCATTCATGAACAATACAGGAATCTGGTATGTTTTTTGCTAGAGCCGACAACAGAATCTGTGTGATCGTTCTTACTTACCGTGGGACTCCATAGGGAATAATTGCAGTGGGTTTAAAGTTTTTTCTTTCTTGGGCCAAACAAGTTCATTTTGAAAGGACTAGCTTCTAAGAAGCACAGAGCTTTGCTTGAAGCTGCATCTGTGTAAGGGTTAGGTGTTGTTTTTTTTTTTAGTTTTGTTGTGGTTCTGTTTGAGAGTACTTGGTTCAAGCACAAGAGTAACTTAAGTTTTTTGTTTTGTTTTGTTTTTTTTCCTGAAGGATATATGATTGGGAAGGAGTTAAGAATGGCCCCAAATATTAACTAATATGAATATATAAGAAACCAAATACGTATCGCAGGAAAGCTTTCATCTACATACTTTTTCCATTTCATATTAAAGTCTGAGCAGTAGCACATCATTTTTCATGGAATTATTGTATAGTTCCTGATAGATTTAGAGTAGATCTATTGTGCATCCCCCCAGAAAGGAGTCATATTAACTACAGAATTACAGATTAATACAGATTTATTAAAAATAGCATATTTATTTAGTAAATGGATGCATGGCTTTGTGACTTAGATTACTTCAAAGTTACATTTCATATGTATGTTTTTGGATGAATTAGGCATAGGACATTGCTAATGTAATTAATGAAGATTGTAGTATGTGTATGTTCTTTATCACAAGTGTTTTATGAGGCAGTGAGGAATTTTGGAACCAGCTAGCTGATGCAGTGGAATCAAGCTCTTATTAGCAACAAAACCTAACTAAAATCTTGCACTAAGATGGTGGCAGTCATTACTATTTTATGTCTAATTTTGTGTTTAAAATCTAAACCAGAGCTGCAGTGAAAGTTTATTTTGAAATAGGTTTAAAATTTGTAGATATATGGTAATTGTACTATTAGAGTCATCAGTTTTCCTGCGGGGCTGTGATATAGAAATGACTGGTCTTCTCAGGAATAAGAAACTGCTTCAATTTTCATTAATCTGAGAGCACTGTGTGGCAGTTATGAGATCTAAAGCAAAGTATGTGTTGTCCATTATAGAATAATTTGTTTACTAGCTGTTAAGCAGTTATGTTTCTCTCTCTTCCAGACTGTTCCTTAAGGATGTATGGCTCCTGTTTAACTAGGTTTGCTTTTAAAACCAGTGATGTTAACATTGATATAAAATTTCCCCCTAAGGTGAGTAGATGTTCTTTTGTTTTAACTAGGACAGTTCTTTTAAATCGAGCCCATCAACATTTATTTTTCCTCCCTTGTGTGCATCCCTATTGGGATATACTGTGCTATGATAACACAAAGCACATAAGTTTTGGCTTGGTACCAGCTGTGTTATGAATCAAATTGCCAAAGCTTTTTATTGCTTATGAGATAACTTTAATTCTGTTTTATTTTTTATCCTCACCATAAAAAAAAAAAAAGCACTGAAGCAAAATGAGAAAAGTTGCCTGCAATAAGTGTGTTTTTAAGTGCTCAAGATTCAAACAGTAATATCTTGTAGGTCTTTGTGCCTGTCTTTGTTCCTGTTTATTTTTGTTTAACTGTTGACTTAAAATTGACAGTTTTCCTTTTTACATTTTAGTCAGTTCCAAGTAGCTGTCCCAGTTCATAGCTTCCTATGGTACAAAATTCCTGAAGAGTGCTGTAGCTTGAGCTGTAGCCATTGAAGTTGTTGATTCATTTTTGATATGGGATACAAGCAGCATACTCTTGTTAAAGATACCTAATTGCTGAAGTTGTTTTTTTTACGGACTGTTTGTGTTACAGTGGAATTCTAGTTATCTATTTTGGGTACATATTTACATAGAACAGTTTGAAATGACATTACAGTTAAGAAGCAAAACTGAGTCCATTTTCGAATGAGTGCATGTCAGGTTTACCCTGTTCTTTTGTCTGAGAAGCTCGAAGATAGTACCAATTTTTAGCTTTTCCTTGAACTATTTTACAACTTTTCTTTAAAACATCAGTTCAGAAATGTATAGTTGATTTCTGGGGAGAGAAGATATTTTAAAGTATTAACTTTTAAAAATCTTTGGGGAAGTAAATTCTGCTGTTAAAATCTAAATTCCTTACTGTTGTATATTTCTGATGGCATATGTTGACTCTGAAACTGTTGAATATATAGCAAGCATTAATTTTGCTGTAGTTTCATGGTAACAGATTTCATAGAGCAGATGCATTAACTAGAAAGGCTGTAGGCTCAATGAAAAAGCTGACTTATTAGTTATGCCTGTTTTCATGGTGCAGGCAGGCACAGTTAATATTTTCATTAATATTGATAAGTGATTTCACCTCTGTTTCAAGCAAACAAACCGATAGTGTTATTAACTGTGCAGTGTGTTTTTAAACCAAGTGTAAATAAAATGAGTCTGAATAATGTAATCTCTTCTATTTTTGTCATTTTAGATGAGTCAACCAGATGTACTGATACAGGTGCTTGAAATCCTGAAGAACAGCGGTGAGTTATTTACATCGTTTGCATCTCATTTCTATTTAAATAGATAATTATTTGGGCTATGGCATTGTTCAGTGTTCCTACATAATGCTCATGGTGAGAATCAAAAAGGATCCCTTAATAGTGCGATACGCAGCAGTTGCAACTTTCTGTTTTGTAAATACCCGATACAAATGAAATAGTTTTGAAGATACAACTGGGAAAACTGTGAAGGACTTTTATACATAATGTGTTTTCTTTTTTTCTCCTTGCTTAGCTGTCTACTCAGATGTGGAGTCAGATTTCCATGCCAAAGTTCCTGTTGTCTTTTGCAAAGATGTTAAAAGGTACATGTTATTGAAAGGGATTTTTAATGAGATACCTGGTTCTCCTGTGCTTGTTCAAAGCAGCTGCTTGCCTTCACTGCCAGCAAAAGATATTACTGTAACATTTATCTAACTTTCATGTGAAAGGGCAGTTGTTCATACGCAAGAAAGTACAATCCAGAAAGAAAGCTTGACTTTGTTTTTGTGGTTGCACTAAAACGCGTCCATAGAGCTTCATGATCGAGTCTGACAGTTCCCACTCTAGTTAAATATGGAAAAAGTAGAGTGGTTCTCAGACAATATTTTAAAATTCTACCACCTGTTCAATACAGGGATTTAAAAATATTTTGAGTCACACCCAATCTGACACTTGCAGTAAATTCCTAACAGGTAAATTCCTAACCTCTAAAAAGAAATGTCGTTGCTGTATGATGATCCACATTGCTGTGACTGTGGATTAGGTGTTACTGGTCACTCTAACTTGCGTTTAATTATTTTTTCCATATATCGAAAATATACTTGAAGTTCATGAATTGTATAAAATTGCACAAATAAGTAATGGCAGAACTTAAATTTAGAGCAAATTCTTAATGACATTTTGTGCTTTTAGCTGTGATGGACATATATAACTTACAGATCCGACACGATGTGATAGTAAAGAAAATGCCTTTCTGTAGCTTTCATTAGAAAGATCGGGTTCTTACATTGACATTTCAAAGTATGATTTTAGCATGGTGAGTTTTATGTAGAGAGATAACTGTGTTTTGTTTTTGTTTTGTTTTTTACTCCCTGTCGTTTGTTTGTAATTGCAGTGGTTTGACATGTAAAGTGAGTGCTAGGAATGATGTGGCTTGCCTTACAACTGACCTGCTGGCTGCACTTGGAAAACTGGAGCCTGTTCTTATTCCCTTGGTTTTGGCTTTTCGCTACTGGGCTAGAGTAAGTTTATAAATACTGAGACTATTTTAATATGTTTATTTCCTCTTTTTAAGTAGTATATATTCTGCAGCATATAAACATATGCCATAAGTATGTTTGTAGAAGAAACTTCCTGCCAGGAATTTACAACTGTGGTATAAACAGGCCAGAATGGGACTGAAGATTTTGGTTAGAAACCATATTCATTTTTGATGCTTCCATTGTTCCATTAGCAGGTTGTTTTCCTAGAACTGTTTCTTTAAAAAACATCTCGACAGAGCAATGCAAAATTTACTACTGTGTAGATAACAGTAATCAGAAAGCTGCTTTGCTCAGAAAGAGGCTGTTGTAACGCATTTAACTTTCAATTCAATTCTGAAATTTCTGTCAAGCAGCATTTGGTTTATAATATCTTAGCTTTATTGAAAGATTAATTATATAATAATATTATTGTTGGTTGACTTAACAAAGCCTTCTCACCCAAATAGTTGTTTTACGACATGTGAAGACAGCAATCAAAACTACAAAGGAAAACTGTTTGAAGTCTGGTGCATATATTTTCTGTCTTCTATGGAAGAAAACAGTATCAGATTTCAGCTAGGTGTAATGAATCCCCTCTATATCTGAATCATTTTTATATGTGCACAATAATAAATGTCTGGCAGCTCATTACCATTCTAAATCAGAACATAACTGTGTCCCATGATCACAAAATGTGATAAAGCTAAAGAAAATTACAGATAACAAAATAGCATAACTGAAGCATTTTTACGAATTTTAATTTGCATTTTTGTTTTGAGTGATTGACATATGTGTGCATTTTTCAATATAGCTTGTTGAATAATGCAGGAAATGTGTTGTATTCTGAGTAGATCATAGGTGAGCAGTAGGTGACTGAGAATTTCTTGTAAGAGTTTACCATTTCTGTCTACATTTATAAAGCAAAAACATAACTGTAGTTTCTGAGAAAGGACTTTCTGTTCAGCTTTAGTATACATCTCGTTATTTTTTATTTATATTTGTACTTTTGTGATGTGTTTTAATTGAAAATGTTGATGTTACATCAATCAGTACATTATTTATTCTCTTACAGCTGTGCCATGTTGACTGCCAGGCTGAAGGTGGGATTCCTTCGTATTCCTTTGCCTTAATGGTGATATTTTTTCTTCAGCAAAGAAAACCACCTATTTTACCATCCTATTTGGGCAACTGGGTAAGTGTTTGATAATACAGTAACCGTCCTGTTAATTTTTTGAAGCTATTTATGTGCTCTAAAAGGTCTAAAATGCAATAAAATGCATTAAACTTGATTGAGAAATTTATCAGTCAGTCCTCTCACAGTTGATGCCTAATGGTTGTGATGACCTCTAAAAGGCAGCTGCTGTAGCCTGTGTAATTGTGAAATGCTTTATTTTGGAGGAGATTTTCTATTTAGTTCTCTAAATCTGATTGTCTAGCTTGAAGGGAATAGATCCCACAGTTGTCACTGTTACGTTTAGTGAAATCTTTTTTGTGATGTATATTATGTAGTCTTGTTTCAGAACTACTTTACTTGTTGTTAGATTGAAGGCTTTGACTCAAAGAGGCCAGACGACCACCAACTGAAAGGTGTAGAAGAAGAGTTTGTACGGTGGGAGTACAAACCACCAACTAATGGTTCAGGAAAAAACTCGGTTGGAACAGAAGGTAAAACTAAAGTTGAACAACAAAAAGGCGGTGGTAAGAAGGTAGCAAGCTCTGAAGTGGACAACCAAAGTAATGCAAAGGAGAAACATGGAAATGTAAGTGACTGTTTTGTTCCAGTGAAAATAATATTCCCTCTCTTCTCCCTGTTTTTGATCTTTAAACGTTAATATCAGGAAGAACCAAGAAAAAAAGGAACCAAATCTTCATTTCTTGTTTCAACTGAGCATTCTTGTCCATCTGTTTCAGTCTCCCTTAGCATTCAAAACCCCTCACCAAGTTTCACTGGGACAGCTGTGGTTAGAATTGTTGAAGTTTTACACACTGGAATTTGCTTTGGAGGAGTATGTCATCAGCATACGGGTACAGGAACTCTTAACCAGAGAGAACAAGAACTGGCCTAAAAGGCGAATAGCCATTGAAGGTAGGATTGTTTCAGATCTCCAGTCATAAAGCATTGTCTCTATCTAACACTTGCCAGTCTATTGCAACATATCTGGTTATATCATTTGTAAATGTAGGAGAAAGTACAATTTCGATATTTTTTTTCAACTATTTAGTCTGCTTGAAGACAAGTATTCTGTTTAGTGCTGTGTTTTATAACTAATTCTTGAAATATGAAGTGGAATTTTGTCTCTCCATTTCTTACCATTCTGTTCTTATCTCCACTTGTTGCATTTTTTATAAACCACTTGTTTTTCCTTTTTAATCATTTGGATAATAGAATTTTCAACACCTATATCTGTGTTTACAGTACTAGAAAGTATTTTGAGAGTTTTTCCTCTATCTCTCATGCAGACTTTACAGAGAGGTTAGTTCTGATGCTAGTGAGGTGCAGCAAATTCTTTGACGAGGAACTCCCTCCACTTTCAGTAATTCTCTGTACCATGAATGAAACTGAATGCCATGTCACAGGCTTTCAAGATCTTAGTATCCTGCTATGGGCAGTGCTTTTTGGAGGAGTGAGACTGTATGAACCTGATGGTAATGTATAGTCTGGGTTAAAGCATGTAAGGGACCAAAGAGGGAAGATGATTTTGTCTGTTGTCTCTTCATAGAGGATGCTGGTGCCTTAGATTTTCTGTAGTACGTGAGGTGAAGAAGGGAAGGAGGAGGTCAAGGAGAGTCCCAGAGGCAAAGAATAATATTAAAGATGTACTGAAGGAGGAGTCAGTAAGGTGTGAGGAGAAGAGGAGGAAAAGATAACAAGTAATGAATTGTTGAGGCATATCCAGAGTAGTGGGCTTCAGGATCACTTATGTTGCTTGAATTTCTTCTCATGGTTCTGTAATCAATCTGAGCTAGGGAGTTTTAAGGGGAAAAAAATAGTAGTATTATTCAGCATGGAGGAATTAAAACCTTTAAGGTGAAAGTATTGATTCTAGAGAAGTAGGAGGATGTATTTTTAAACAGAGATTGCGTTCTGGGTCTGGTACCTGTTGATGTTTCTTAACTGTTTGTAACTGAAGTTATGAGGAAGTTACAGAAACTCAGTTTGATGTTATCTTCCCAGGCAAATTTCTAGCAGTCATGCAAGCGCTGTCTTTACTTGGAAAAATATTTGATCTGAAAATCAGTAGGAAAAACTAAGAATGAAAGCCAGGAAGATTAGTTCATATAATGTTTCCTGAATGTCAGTTTTTGAAATTAATTTCTTAGGGAAATAGAAATCTTCCTTCAGTGGGGGAAGACTGTGTGCGCAGCTTTGCTCAAACATTTATTTTGCCTTTGGATGTTTAATTTTCTCATTTTGAGACTGACCATAATGTAATGGTACAATATACTTGTGTGTTTTTTTTAAATAACCCTGTTCAGGACTGTCTATAATAACCAGCCATTCATAACCCATGTACTGTGTTTTGTGTAGAGGCAATCCAAAAAACCTTATTGGCTCTAGATTCTGTATATACATCCATATATGCTTCTGCACTATATTATAAGAATCTATCATTTTTAACTGCTGTCTCATAACATACTCTTTGAACTGTTTCAGTCCCAAATTGTTGTTTGAAATGCAGCAATCAGTTACTGATCAACTTTGTTCTCTTTTTTTTTCCTAGATCCTTTTGCACTAAAGAGGAATGTTGCACGAAGTCTGAATAGCCAGATGGTATTTGAGTACATCCTGGAGCGATTTAGGACAGCATATAAATATTTTGCATGCCCACAGAGTAAAGATGGGATTAAATCCAAGCCAGATACCAGGAAAAAAGAAAAAGGAAAAATTAACAATAAGAAATCCACAAGATCTGAAGAACCTGTAGCCAACTGTTGCCTTCCACAAGAGGAAAAAGTTGCCGACAGACGAAATATAGGAAGTGGATGTAACATACCAGAGAATGAACTTGAATGTAATGAAATAGTAGATTCTAGTGCCAAAAGATACACTTCCAAGGATATGGACTCTTTGCTACTTTCAACGTTGGACTCTAATTATGATGAAGACAAAGAAGAAACTTTATCCCTTGTTTCTAATGAATGCTGTGAATTAAAACAGAAATCACTTAAAGAGATGGATGATGTAGAAATTTTAGGAGTTTGTCTAACTGAAGGTGAGCTAGACCACCATTGTAACTGCAGTGAACATCAGTCTTATGACAAGAATTCTAGTAATGAATTTTCTGATGCTGAAAGTAGACTGAGTTTGGTAACAGAGTCTTCTCCGAAGAGTAAGTGCACTGGAACACCAGCTACCTCGCACAACTGCAAAGCAGTGGTGGAAGCTCATGATCATAAAGATGAAGGCAAACTCTCTGCAGAAGAAATGCATTATGTGTTTGATAAGTTTATTTTGACTTCAGGAAAGGTAAGCAGTGTATTTAAACAGAGCTGGTTGTGGGAGAGTGGGCCAAGATTTTTAAATCACTAAAACTGTTCGAGGTAGATGAGTGACCAGACTCTAGCTGTTGTTCTAATCTATGTTATGAATGTAGTTCAACCCATTTTAGGGTACTTGGTGTTCAGGACTGAGAACACTGTGTATACCATTTGGCCTAGAAAGTCTGCTCCCTCATCTTGTGCAAAGCTTTTGATTTCCATGGCAAAGGTCCTGTTTTCGTTTCTATCTCTCTCCTGCTGTCTAGTAGGAATCCTGAGTGCTGTTATGCACTGTGAGGACTAAATGCAGGGGTGTTTTTCATACAGACTGCTACCGTTCAGGTGTTCTTAGTTGAACCATGTACATGCAAGTGTTATGTCTGTTTGACTGTCTTAAATAAAAAGTATATATGCTTTTT
>JAVCKT010009912.1:17668-31443 GCA_032273925.1 Rhynchotus rufescens | reverse complement strand
CTGTTAAAGTAATTCCCAAAAGGCAGCTAAGCAAAAAAATATTCTTGTAAAATTTGGTTTGGAGTCCTTTCACTGCAAAATATCTCTAAAATCAAAGCAAGCCTGCAAAACTCCACCTACACATCAGAAAGATGTATACAGTGTCTATACATCAAAATTTTCAGTAAAATATTATAGTTTAGTATTGAGCCGTTTCTCAAAGTTAGGTAGCTACCAACAAAATTAAGTTCACAAATAGACTACTTTCAACTCAAAGAAGTTGAGCGCAAAATGATATTTTAAAATTCAGGTATACAGAGGTATTTGTTACACAGTCTATCCCCAGTCATACCTTCAAGCATTTCATTATTTCATTTTAATTTTTACTATATTTGAAATTTCCCAAAATAGGTCGTGATAATGGCTAAACATTCCCTTCTGGTAAAATCTTATATGGGCAAACTGATGTAGGAAGTACAGGAAATTTTTATGTCCAAAATGAGTTTAAAAAAAGCACCATCATTATGAAAACAACACTCAAAAAAGTTTTCAAATTCAAAAAGTTTTAATTCTGTCATGTTTTCTTTTCCTTTAAATTATACAGAATGTTGCATGCTCATGAGCATGTAAGTATTTCTGAATAGAGGAAGGCTACAAGCAGTTGCATTCTGAAGAGCAGTAATATTTAATATCATAAAATATTATAAGAAAAATAATATTTGTTCAGATACAGCGATTCCAAATCCGGCCCATGAGGCTTGCTGAAAACCAGGGCAATAGGAATATATGCATACCACCAATATCGTGGGATACCATTTAACCACAAATTCCTATATTCCTATTCTTTGCACCATTTCTGTGTGAAATAGCCAGATGGTAGAGCACCAGCAGGGAGCTCGCATCATTGCGTAACATATTGAAGTGTTGCAGACTATGAATGTGGTCTCCAAATATACCCATAGACAAAATCTGGCCAGTTTTGCAGTGATCCCATAATTTGTCTCTGTATGTTTGTGTGCGTCTGTCATATAGAGTCATATGCACGTGCACATTTGTTTACAGCAGATGCTTTCTGAAAATATCTTTTATCTCTATCAAACATTCTTCAACAACAGAGGGGCTGTCAGACTAGGCAAGCCTTACAAATAGCCAGTATTTTAGTAATATACTGTGCTCCGAATGGCTAAGCTGACAGAGGGGACCTTCCTAGTGATATTTTCTCCCACATACTGATTTTTACTGTCAGTGTTGAGGACCAGGTAAGCCTTTTCACACAAGGCACCATGCAAACCAAGAGCACATGGCCTACAGCCCCTGTTGTAAAGCTCACACCACAGAAATCTGGCAATATTTAAAACACTACTAAACTAACAGGCAATTTGCTCGTGTAAAACAATTGCTGGAGGTGGAAACCCATGAGTGACTTCAGTCCCTCAGCACACACACAAGACTGTTAGTGTGGAGTGAGCAGATGCACCTGAAAGCAACAGTCAGAAGTCTGCATTAAGATGCCTGTCAGAGCACAAGGAGTAGGGAAATAACCAACCTGTCAATGCCATTCAACTAGAAGGTCCCAACTGAACAGCCTTACCTGAAGACCTCTCCTCCTACCATACATTAAGCACTATCTGCCCTTGCAGGCTTACCCCACAATGTTGCTGCAGATGCAGCAGGTCTCTGGAACCAGTGCTTTGCCGTGGGGTATTTGCACAGAACAAACAAGAGAAGCTGTCAAGTTCTATATTCTATTAAATATAGAAGGTTTTGCAGAGAATGGACTCAAAGAGACTGCCCAGTCTTGTTCATGAAAAAGACAGGAGAAATAGATTGGTGAAGACTGGCTGAAATGCTAGGATATAAAGAGGAAAAGCACAGAACTATGAGGTGAAAGAGAGGAATGAGAGGAAGAAAAAAAAAGGAATAAAGGAACTTTAGCAGTCCAAAACCAGAGCATAAATGACATACAAGCACTTATATGTGCATCTGACAGTCATCTGAAGTTCTCTTAAAGAGAAGTGCCTTCATGTGGATCCACACACAAAATCCGGCCAGTGTTTGAGTTTGTTCAGACATTACCATATCAGCATTAATAAAACAGGGAAAAAAATACCCTTAGAAAGTCATTACTTCAGCCTCTACATCAGCATTTTACTTTGCAGAAGTGATACTTTTTGTGTGAACTGGTCTCCCTGCGTTCTTTTAGCCTTTCAGTACACACTCAGATGGACCTCTCATGATCGCAGCAGTTTCCCTCCGTAACAGAGCCTTCCCAAGGCTGAAGTAGTCTGTAGGCTCCAACATACACCATATCCCCAAGGTCCATCAGCATGGTGACTACCCAGTCGCACCAGTTGGTACAAATGCCATTGCTAGCAGCAGTGTAACATGTTATGCTTCTGGGACCACAGGAGACCATAGCAAACCAAATCCTCCTCCTTCACTTTCTTCATCTCACCAGCTGCTCTGTAGATGCACCCAGGGAAAATTAACTTTAAGAGATTATACTCTAATATACTCTCTATACTCTCGGTACAGAGACCAGACAGCAGTCATCACTATGTACAGACACATGAAGTCCAAAATGGTCCAAAGAAAGAAAAGGAATTATAAAGCACAGTACAAAAAGCAGTTTTAGCTATGGAATCAAATGGAAACAGAAGAAAAAGGCTGAATATTGGAATATATTTCCAGATGGCAGAAACTAGACCAAGAGAGCTACAGAGTATTTTCTTAGTGGAAGCTGTAGAAATCCCATTTTAACAAATTTAAAATTGCTAGGCAGAAAGAATAGAGCAGTGTGCAAGAGCCCTTTTCCCCAAGAGAGAGAATATTTGATGGAATCTTTGAAAGAAGAACGACAAGGTAGCTCAGTTTCGGTCTGCTTTACCATAGGAGACGGCAAAACTACCAGGCTTGGGCTCAGAGTCAGTTATTCCAGGCAGCCATCAAACAGAACTGCCTGGAACAGGGAGAGACCAACCCAAAGCCGACACATACAGCCATGGGGGCAGAGGAGATAAGGCTGGAGTTTCAGCCAGCACGATTGGTGCTGATCTCTCAAGACATCAGCTCCTTAATCACATACATTTTTTTTCATGATTTTCAGGGAAAAAATAGTTCAGTTTGTCACAGGTAGAACAGCTTTTCATTTTCAGCAGGACAGGGAGACATATGTTATCCACTGTGTCTTTTGGTTGACATAGATGTGGTCAGACTACCTTAACCTAAACTCAGTTTAAATCTTTGTATGGATGCAGCTCCTTGATTGAAATCCTCTATCCCTAACCAGAAAAAAGAATACTGTTTATGAGAAATAATACTTAAAATGGGAAAAGAAAACTTTTCATGAGAGTTGGATGCCAGATAAACCCATGTAAAGTCTAAAGACTAGCTGTTATGGGGGGAGTATTTTCAGACAGCAGGAGGAAAAAGTAAAGTTCAGTTCCAGGTAAGATTGTAAATTACTGCTTGAAGTGGATTTGAATTGAAGATGATAACTTAGAAACATCAAAGAAGACTGCTGTTAAGTGAGGGCAACATAGCTAAGCTACATCTAGGATAAGAGGCTATAGCTAAGAATAGTTCCAAACTGCAATAGGTATTTTGGGTCAGTCCTGTACAACTGGCATGAAAGGATCTCTAAAGAAAATAATTCTCAATAACTAGTCCTATTTGTGATACAAGGCAGGTAGTTATGTCTTGCTTCTCTGGTTCTTCTTCCCACTGCATATTAGCATGCTGAGAACAGGCATGTTTGAGAAAATGTGATCATTATGGCACTAGCACTCTCTTTTATTCTTCTTTGCTTTATCTCAGAGAAAGAACCAAGAATATCTTTTCTACTGATATTTCAAAATAAAAGATAGTTCTCAAAACGTCAGGGCTATTGTGTGTGACAGGATATAGTTATATCTGCTGCAGTACCACTGGAAGGAGTTAGCTTGGTTGTGGGAGGAAGTTCTTTTTGGAAAATGAACACGGAGAATTAAAAAGAAATGGAAAAGGAAGCAAAGGTTGAAGCAAAACACAAAAGGTCTATTGGACAGCACTTCTATTCTTCTCTGTACGGTGCATTAAGTGCATTATAGTAAAAATGAAGGGGATTTCTTTCTTTCTCTTTAAAGTCCAACATTATTGAACTTGAAACCTTTAACTGTGAGCAAAGCTGTGGTTTTTTCTTTAATACAATTCTGCTATTGATTTCTTCATGCATTTCATCTGAATGATTCTGACAGTTTAAAGAAATACATTACCTTGATGAAAGATACAATTTTGCTCCTGGAGAAGGGCACTTGGGTAGGCATGTGTGACGTATCAGGCATGTGAATTTTAAATGATGCTCTGAAGTACAAGAAGAAGGAAAAAGAAATTTTAAAAGTAATCTAATTCTCCTCAGCAAAGTGAGACTCTTCACAAGCCAGTCTAAAGCCTTATCAGATATGCTTCACCTTTTATGAGTGCACCTACCTCTTCCGTACTCCCACCTCTTTCCATCTTCCAACCTTTCTGCTCTATATACTTCTTTTCCATTGTTTTTCTTTACCTCACTTCACTTGACATTTTCTCATGGCAACTATGCATTAGCTTACTCATTATGCAACTTCTATAGATTTATTTTTGCTAGTGGAGAAAAGTGTGTTTTTGCTGCATTTTAATATGTTACCACAAAAAAAAAAATGCAGACTTTCTATTATAACCCAGTAACCATTATAGAAAAGTGTATTCTCATTTTCTGTCACGGTCTTCCCATTGACACATCTACTTGCTTTGGCAACCCTACACTTTTGGCATACATTAACAAGGCTCCTTTTTCTTGCAAACAAGAAGTACATGAAATTCACAGACTTGAAGGCAAGAAACAATCATCCAGTCTAACTTCCTGCATTATGTACCCTATCATATTTTTCCTGTATGTATTCTTATTTCAAGTTCAAAAGCTCTTCTCGGAGAGAATGCATGCCTAATCTCAAGTTTAAATTTATGCAATAAAGGACATCTTCATCATGCTCCTTCCTTTAGTCTGAATTTGTCTTTCAGCCACTTTGAAGAGGAAGACTCTCTCAATTCTTCTTAGCAAGAATGTTCCCTGGTTTTGGTTTCAACCCGGGGACATACTCATCTGAACAGTGGAACTGTCTTTCATTTTTGCCCCTGCTACACGTATCTACAATACATGTGAACAGAAAGGCCAGTTATTTTTCTATCACTTATCCTCTCAACATTCTGTCAGCTGATCAAATGCAAACCTCAGTTACTCTGGTGGAAGTGTAGTGGGATAGCAGGAAAACATAACTTTGAGAAGAGATAGAGAAATTTCTACTGTTGCAAAGCTATCTCTATGGAGTCAACACAGGAACAGATTCTTCCAAAAACCTTGCTCCTTCTCTTGTCTTGTAGATTAATCCTCTTCTGTGGAGCAATGAAAGAAATTCTGCTTTTCCAAATCCCAGGAATACTAAACAGACTATGATGCTTCTAAAAAGAACAAACTTCTGGTAACTTCTTAGGAATATAAATCACATTGTTTGCTATCTCCATGCCTATTAGCAAGAGAAGAAAAAAAAAAAAGAGTTTCATGGATAAATCACATTCAGGAAGTCTGGAGCAAGAGTTTTCATTTCCATTCTGAGATTCCAGCTGTTGACATATGCAAGTTTCAATCATTGTAATTTTATCCACTGCATAGAAAATTTGTACACACTATCATTCCATTCTGGATTATTCCTCTAAATGCAAATAAAGTATCTACTAGCATTTTGTCCTACAGACTCAGTGTGGCTCAAGAAAAAAAGATGAAGATACAGATTTTCTCAGCACTTTAGACCAGCTCTTGAAACTGGAAGATAATAGAAGAACAAACTATTCAGTGTATGGTAGCCAGCTTACAGCTGACTTAGCGTGTTATTCTGCAAGCCACTCCATTTCTGGCTAAACATTTAAGAAGAAAGAAAAATAAACAAAATCTCCATCTTATATTTTGGAATATGCAACACAGGAAATGGATGAGTTAGTTCCCTTTCAATATTTCCAATGCCAGAGCAAGAAACCAAGGACTATGCACACAAGGTGTCCTTCCGAAAGAATCATCTTTCGGCTTGTAAACTAGAACAGGCACAAGTCTATCTTCCATGAAACTGCTCCTCACTCACCTGCACATCTTGTTCAAGAATCAATAGTATAAAAAGAAATATCATGCTGCTTTCAGAATGGCTCAGCCAGTATGATCTTTCTTTTAGTTAACCAAACCAAAGCTCAGGTCACACGCACAATATGCAATTGCCAAAATAGGCTAGATGTCTTAAGTTCATGCATATTAAGCATATGTCATGCATATTAAGCGAAAAGAAAGCATGCTTTTGTCCATATATAAAAATCACAGTACTCCAGAGGACAAGTGTATAAGGCCCTCCTGGAGGTTTTCCTACTTGTTTTACTGTTTGACAGGCACCTGTAGAATGACTCTTGCTAGGTTACGTAATCACACACTCTAAAAGTAGTGAGTGAAGTAGCTCCTGTCTTGGTTCAGTTCCTTGCCACAGGTTGCAAGAGGACATCAAGACAAAAGGGTTTTTGCCTTATGAAGTTGCCAACATGTGGTGGTATTGAGGAGCAGGGGCTAATGACTTAGTGAGTCAAGAGCTTTATTAGCTTAGAGAGAGTTATATTTATACCATTTTTCCTGTCCACGTGCTGCCTACACAGCAAAATAATACAGAGCTTCCCTCAGGACATACAGGCAGTGAAATACACTTGGCACCACACTATATAACCCAGGCATTTGGTTTGTCTGAGAAAAAAATATCTTAGCTTCACCTAGGTCAAACTGAAGATATTCCATGCAGAAAGACAACATGAAAGAATATGAAAGATGGAAAACAAAAAATACAACAAGAATAGATGCTACACAGGGACAGAATCACTTCAAACAATGGAGCAACCCAGAGTAAGATCACCAGCAAATGACATTCTGGTTTGAAAATGCCAAGTACTTCCAAGTGGAGTTACTTAAGCCCATCAAAAGAAGAAGAAATGAATTGCTTCTGGATAAAAGCCATATACTTAGCACTCTTACCAAGTTGTAGGAAGTGCAGCTTCCAGGCGTGTCTTGTCATTGAAGGAGTTCGGTCCCTGTAGAGGCACTCTTGAGTAGATGTTCCCATTGAGAAGTCCAGGAGAGGTCTCTCTCCTCCATAAAATGTAAGTCAAAACAGCAGGATTCTCCCTTCTCTGCCATTCTTACTACATAAATATATATTATCAGTATCTGCAGTGAAAGAAGCATTCTTTATTCTTAAAACTGGATTTTTAGGCACACTATCTTAAAAATCAAGAATAAATTTCATTATTATTTTTCTTCAACATAACTGCTGTCTTCCTTAATTTCTTAGGATTTCTCACTGTATTTGAATAAATTAATTTCTGTTTCTCCTGTTATGCTGTCTTTTAGAAACACAAACCCAGAACTTGACCTATTGGTCCCCTAAAACTATTTGGAAAAAATGCTCTTGTCACATAATCTTGACAAGGATCAAAAATCTTGACAACGGAATATAATATGCTGAGTCTACCCAATATTCTGCAGTATAAACTTATTAATAATCATTATCCCTAAAGACATAGCAGGAAAATAAAACTCAAAAATGGATTGGGACAAAAGTCCATTAGAATCATATCCCATTTCTGATGTTGTCTACCAGCAGGTAGTTGTTTCCAGGATATCATCCTGGTAATGAAGGGTAAAAGGATTTCCCAAGTCAAGAAATGAAGTCAAATAACTACATTCATTAACTCACTGATGGGCCAACCAATAAACTTCTATATGCCCTTTACAATAAATTTATCTAGCTTTGTTCTTATCATATTGCCACAAAAATATAGAAAAATAACACACACACCAATGTAGTTCTCAATCCCACATTACAAAATCTTTGTAGGTAGATTATCATATAAGATATCCTTTATTGAAATTCAAATTTAAAATTAAATTTCCTTGTCATCCATTTACCACGTTAGAACAGCAAGCACTACAGTCTCTGCTGAAATAAGGAATGCATATGCTCATGCCATCTTTATTCTTTATTCAAGTTAAGCATTCCTACAGCCAAGGACAGTACAAAAATAGATAGTGATTGCTGCAGTGCAAAGGCAAAGATTTTTTTTTTTTTTTTTTTTGCATGAGAGCACTGCAAATGCCACTTTTGCTTCACAAGAGAATCTGCCATAGGAGGCATGAGCCAAACTGCTTTGTTCAGCACCTAGACTCACTTAGAGAGCAGGGGCAAAGATGGGTGCTTCAAAGCAGCAATCAATCAGGGTCCTGCACCTAGGGAGGAATAACTTCAGACACTAGGCAAATTAGGAGTTCACCGTCTGGAAGGCAGTTCCGCAGAGAGGGATCTGGGAGCCTTGGTGGACAACAAGTTAGCCATGAGTCAGCAGTGCCCTTGTGGCCAAGAGGGCCAATGGGATCCTGGCTGCATCAGGAGGAGTGTTGCCAGCAGGTCAAGGAAGGGGATCCTGCCCCTCTCCTCAGCTCTGGTGAGGCTGCACCTGGAGTATTGTGTGCAGTTCTGGGGTTTCCAGTACAAGAGGGATGAGGAACGGCTAGAGAGGGTCCAGCAGAGAGCAGCCAAGATGATTAAGGGACTGGAGTATATCTATCCTATGAGGAAAGACCAAGCAAGCTGGGTCTGTTTAGCCTAGAGAAGACTAAGAGGAGATCTCTATATGTACAAATACCTGAAGTGAAAATATAGGGAGGAAGGGGCCAAGCTCTTCTTGGTGGGGGCCAGTGACCGGACAAGGGGCAATGGGTACAAGCTGAAACACAGAAGTTCCATCTTCAGGTGAGGAGGAACTTCTTTCCTGTGAGGGTAATAGAGCCCTGGAACAGGCTGCCCAGAGCAGCCTGAAGTGGAGTCCCCTTCTCTGGAGGTCTTCCAAACCCACCTGGATGCCGCTCTGTGCCACATGCTCTGGATGTCCCTGCTGGAGCAGGGGGGTTGGACTAGATGATCTCTAGAGGTCTCTTCCAACCTTAACCATTCTGGAATTCTGTGAATCACAGTGCTCCAAACCAGCCCCTCAAGGCAGCATTTCTTGCTTGGTTGTTTCCTATGGAACTCATTTCCCTCAACATGCACTGCCCAAGCTTCTAGAAGACTAGACTCTTCAAGGGTATGTGGAGAAGCTGATAGACCTTCAGCTGTATTATGCACCAACTAATCACCTATGTCCTCAAGCTGAGGAATTTCACATGGAAATCGAGATTCAAACTAGGAGGCATCAGGTAAACCTCCAGACCGCGGTTCCACTTGGGAAGTCCAGGTTGCAATATTTGGTTTCAGCGCCTTAAATCTGCCTATATATTTTGGTTTATGTTTCTATATGTTCTGAATTGAATCAGGCCCTTAGTTACATGTGTACTTGTGGAGGTGTGGGGGAAATATATTTGCTGCACAAAAGCAGAGGCTGTCACTGCCATCTAAGTCAAATGAGGATACATTCAGCTGTGTGTAAAGACCCAACATGATTTAATCCATCCATGAAAACACAGAACTATAACAGAAACCTTAAGATTGGTACGAATGAGCAAATGTGTATGTACAGGTGTGAAAGCACCAGTAGGAAAAGCAAAAGGGGAGCTATAGAAATGGCAGGTTTTGGTAGGCCAAGTAGATACTACAGGCTCCAGGACATGAACACATGCAACACCTCAGAAGATCCAGATGGAGAAAGCAGAGGACTTCCTACACCCAGACTAAACCAAAGACACAGACTCAAGCCATCATGAGATCACGGCAGAGATAATGAGATAATGAAGTTGAGTGATAAGACAGCAAGGAGATAAAAGACAGTGAATACAGCATAATGAATCACACAGGTGGGACAGGATGAAGAAACAAAAGACTGCAACCACTGTCAACTCCTAGAGCATGCAAAAAGCATATCCAAAACCTGGACTTGGTGACCATGTGTTGAAGAGGGCAGGAATTTTGAGGGAGGCCTGTCCTCTGTTCTGGCTGGTCCCTCTGGACATGCACATTGGTACTTGTGAGTATGAAAAGGAGAGTGGAATCAGCTTCTTTTTAATTACAAAAACCTAGTGGTGAAACTGTTACTTCTGCATCTCAGGAGAGGAAGTAGATTTCTTAAGGAAACACAAATCACAGAAATCATTCTTGACTAACAAATGCACAACTATCAAGTGACTCACTTTAGACATCTGTTGTTGATAACCTGGTGGCTATACAGAATGTTCACAAAAGACCTGTCAGCTGCTTTGAGTGAATTTAGGGGGAGAGGATACTTTATACTTGAGATATTAAGGAATTACTTCTGGTCATCAAAGATTCTCTCCCTACTACACTAAACTCAGTCACTCTTGCTCTAATTGAAATGAAGCATGGAACAGCTACTAATGACTGCCATTGCTGTCTAGCTGTTTACAAGCACCACATTTGCAATTCCTCCTCTGCAATTCCCCATGAGGGAGTAAAGTGCATTTCTACACTCAGACTGTATTTCAGCTGAGAAGTGCTACATGCACGTGCTAATGGGAAAATGGTCCCTGAGCCCTGAAGTGTATTACCTGTGGTAAATTAATCATTTAATATATGTATACATTTATGTAATGTTTACCTAGGAGTTACTCTGAAATTCTCTTTGAATAATACACAATTAGATTTAAATGTTTCCACAGTTTTCCTTTCATGAGCATATTTTCCAAATTTTCTACAATAATTCATTCTCCAGCTACATTTCAAATGGTTTGTAAAATTTTACTAACTCACAAAGATATAATTTGCATAGAAATGAAATTCAGGAAAAAAATACTGAAGCAAGGAGAGGAGATTTATACTAACTATAGCGTCACAAACAATTTCTTTCATAGGTGCTTTTGAGTGCAGTTGGAAACAGTCATTTAAAAGAATATTATCAAAGAACATGCTGTACCAAGAAATGGTATATTATAAACCTGATTCAAACAGCGCATCTAAATTCCACATTCAGATGGATTGAATGATTGACTGATTATTACTGGCATTTATTTCGGAGAAAGAGGGCAGCTTGATAAAAATATACTGTTCAGTCAATGGTGTGCTATGATGGATAAAGAGGTGAAAATCACAAACATTTAAATCCAACAAAAGGAAGAAGCCATGAAAAGTAGTGAAAAAGAGTGAAGTGAATTCATTCCTAAGTAATCATCTTTTAGTCTATCCTATTGATAGTCTACTTCAGCAACCAGTCTCAGAAAATAGAATCACAGCTTCTCTTTACAGTCAAACTATAAAGAAAAGCTGTAATTAATTTGTAGTCAATAATAAGCTCTTTCAATAAGCTTTAAAGAATCAAAGAGTGGAAGTATCGCTTTTTAACCTGTACTTCAAGGTTTAAAAAGAAGCATACAGAAAATTGCACCATGGACAGAATTTATGACTCACAGCCAAAGAAGGGCAACTACTCACTAAGTATTCTTTTTCCTTGAACCTATTGTGCATCTACTCCTGTTAGTCTACCTATTGTGCATCTATTTCTATTAGTCTTTATTTGCCTGCAGTATAGGTCTTTCTTGATTAAATGTTGCATGCCATTCTTTAAAGCAAATAGCATGAATATTGGTCCTATATGTCAGGAAACTGACACACACTTCAACATACTGTACCGTATAAGCCAAAGGCAACCCTCAAATAGTGCTTTCCAGTGACTTTGCTCCACATGCAAAATTCTGGAGCTCCCTGAACAGAGGAATCCAGAACTGGAGCTATGTCCCCCCAGGCATTTCAGACCACCACATATAACTAGAGGTCGTAGCCACGCACAAACTCTGTAGACATGCAAGCAAAGTCTCTCACCTAGAGTACCTTTTCACACAAAAAGCAGCCACAAACATTTTCTGTTTCACAGTTGATGAGGTAAAGTGCTTGATAACTGCCTCTTTTCCCATGAGTCCAGCAGCAACCCAGGCACTCCATAAACTCCCCTCTGTTTCACTTCTACCTGTCCTGATGCCTCTGCCCATGTGAAGTTCAGCAGTGAAGTATATGAGATAGTGAAGGAACATTCTTGCAAATAATCCCTTTCCCAGTAATTCTGTGTTAGCCCACTTTTTACATACATAAAACACATTCACATCAAACAAAAACACATTCTAAGATACGATTTCAGAGTTTGGGGGTTTTGTTTGTTTTTCCCCTAGGGGCATGCTGTTCTGAAATACTTGCATAATTTCATTCTCTCTTACCCAAAAGGAACATGAAAAAAAAAAAAGTATCTGTAGTCAATCATAGAAATAGAAAGCAGAGAGAAAGCAGCTTGCTGGCTTTAAAATATTGACTGCTTTCTAGGAAAGGCTTAGCGTGAGCAAATAAAAGGTTTGGACAACAGGCATGTCATGTTTGATCATGTCCCAAGGAAGAGGTCTAGCTCAATTGTTTAGTAACTTGCTTGTGTAGAACTCATCACAGGCCACAGATTGCTAAAATAAATAATAAAATGCAAATATAATATAAATAATATAAATAATAATATAACATAACATAACATAACATAATAAATACAAAGAAAACTACCTAACCGTGTCTAGAACAAAAATATAACTCAGCAGTTTTAATTCTTAACCTAATATTTCCAGATACAAAGAAATCCTACAAACATGAAATAGTCTCTGAAAAGCAACCACTGATTGCCTCTCAGATCTCACATTAAAGTATGTTGACAGATCAAATTAACTGAATAACCTGAAAAATGCAGTTAACAGTTCACATAGTTCTCAGAGGGTTGTTCTGTTTTGTCTTGCATATTGAGATAGAGGAGAATTACTGCACTCTCCACTTGCTGTTCCAGTGCCTTATCACACAGTGCTCATGCACAGGGTGTTTGGAGAGTTAGTTACAAGTCATTATTAAAGATCACATCTCACTGGTATAACAATCAGGTTTTACTCAAGACAGTCAAAATAAAAAGAGGTACTAGAATTACATAAGCAAGTTGAAATTAATGTTTGTCTTTATATTCCATTTTCCTCATTCTTTAGCTAGAGAAAAAAAAAAAAAAAAAAAAAGCCAGCAGAAAAATATGCCAGCATAATAAGTTCTTGTTAAAAAAAAAAAAAAAAGACAATTTTCATGCGAGGAGAATGTGGAGTGGGAAAGGTAGAGATGGTAGATTCAATTGGCAAAGTTCCATTGCTCAGGTTTGGCCTTTACAGTGGACTAACAGTCCATAACACTAAGAGATTTTTGTGTGTGTGAAATTTTGTAAAAATGAAACTAGAAAGGACGTCCAGAACTGCATCATAAGGACAAGAAGTCTTCCATCATGAGCACAAAAAGGTGCTCAGGAATAGTCAGCATGGATTCACCAAAGGGAAATCATGCTTGACTAACCTGATGGCCTTCTGTGATGGAATGACTAGCTGGATAGACAAGGGGAGAGCAGTAGATGTCATCTAACTTGACTTCAGCAAGGCTTTTGACACCATCCCTCACAACATCCTCCTGGACAAGCTACGGAGGTGTGGGACAGATGAGTGGATTGAGAACTGGCTGAATAGCAGAGCCCAGAGGGTGGTGATCAGTGGCGCTGAGTCCCGTCGGAGGCCTGTAGATAGCGGTGTCCCCCAGGGGTCAGTCATAGAATCATAGAATCACAGAATGTTTGAGGCTGGAAGGGACCTCAGAGGTCACCTAGTCCAACCCCCCTGCTCATGCAGGATCACCTAGAGCACGTGGCACAGGGCTGCATCCAAGTGGGTTTTAAAGATCTCCAAAGAAGGAGACTCCACAACCTCT